>JAPSGF010000060.1:1621257-1784744 GCA_035772895.1 Perdix hodgsoniae | reverse complement strand
CCCCCAGAGCCCACCCTGCCCTCCCCCACCACACCAGCACCTCCAGACTTCATCCCGCCGGCCCCACCGCTCAGCAAGGCTCCTGCGCCCTTCAGCAATGGCATCTCCAAATGGAAGTCTGAGACGGTGCTGAACACGAGGCAGGTGGATAATGAGGAGCCGCTCTGTCCTGCTGAGACCAAGGTGCCGGCTGCCCCCAGTGCAGAGGAGAGCCCGCAGCCCCCTAAGCAGTGCCCTGAGCCCCACCTCACCTTCCCCAGGTCCTTCAAGGTGCCCCCGCCTGCCCCGGCCCGGTCCTCCTCCATCCCCATGCAGGAGAGCCAGCCCTCCCGCATCGAGCCCTTCACCCGGCAGCCCCACGCACGGCCTCCCCTCCCGCCCTGCTTCACCATCAGACCTGCAGCCAAAGCTCATGCAGGAGAAGCCAAAGAAAGAAATCCGCCTTTGAGACAGCCCATCACCAAGGCAGCCCCTCCGCCACTGAGCCCCAAGCCAGGAGCTGTGCTCAGCAGCCGGACCTCAGTGCCCAGCTCAGAGCCAAAGAACCTCCAGCCAAAAACAGACACCAGAGACTCTCCTCCAAAGTCTGAAGTTATCACTGCGAATGACCTGGAGCTGCCCCCTCCAGACTATCCGCTCTGTGAGGACAGTTGGAAGGATCCCAGCAGCCTGAGCCAGCTGCAGCATGAGCTGTCAGCCCTGCTGCGCTCCCCCAGGAGGGATGAGAGGCGGCCAGAAGGGCCAGCAGGCCCCCAGCCCATAAATGGCAGCACCAACCATGCTGGTAGCCATGGGCCTGAGGGAGCCAGGCTTGTTGGAAAAGCTTTGTCATCACCTACAGGAGAGGAGAGCGAGAAGAGAGAGGGGCCTGGGAGCAGCCCCAGTACCATGGGGGGACACCCTGGTGCAGCACAACCAGCTGTGGAAAGCAGCCCCACTGCACAGCCCCACAGTGTGAAGAAGATCAGGAGTGAGCTGGAGGCTGTGTTCTCCCTGAGGAAGGAAAGGAAACCAGCCCTGGGGCTCGGTGGTGAGAAGCAGAGCGCTGAGGATGGTGGCAGCGCCTCACATTCAGGGTTGAGCCTTCCTGAGCCAGGTGACACCATGCTGCCAAAACCAGCCCTGAGCTCACTGCCAGCCCCAGCAGCTGCTGCGGTTGTGGAGAAGACAGCAGAGCAGGAGAAGCATCCTGCTCCCATCGTCCCTGCTGCTAACAAGGCCATGGAGAGCTCAACCCCTGCTCCCTGCCCCTCTGACAGCAGTGTGAGCCCCCCAGGCCCACCTGAGAGAGCAGCGGAGGAGCCGCCAGCTCCCCCAGTCCCATCACCCCCAATTTCCCCGGCACCGCAGCCTGATGCCAGCATCTTCCAGTACAAAGTGCACCGGGCTGGGGCTGGTGAAGCTGAGCCTGCCTGCCCCCCGAGTTCGGCCAGCAGCCCACCAGCAGTCCTGGGCACAGGGCAGGAAGAGGTGCTGATCCACCCGGTGACAGGAGAGAGGGTAGAGCGGGGCTCTCCCATGGCACTGCTGCTGGCAGCCCGGCAGCGGGCACAGCGGGGCCGTCAGGGCAGCGATGCGGGGGGTCCGCCAAGAGCCCGGCCACACACCAAATTTGGCAGCAGCGCCTCGGAAACCACCTCCAGCACCAGCTTCTACCGCCACGAATCCAAGCCTTACTCCTTCACCGTGGTGCCCCGGCCTTCGGCAGCACAGAGCAGGCTGCCGTCCTTCTCCAGTTCCTCAGAGCATGGCCAGGCGGTGGGCAATGGGCAGCACCCCGGGCAGCAGCGGGCTGCAGCCTCCAGCCTGCTGCGGGGTCTGCTGGAGCAGGGGCAGCCAAAGCACCCCGACCCTCCCCGCCACACCGTGTCTGGAGAGGAGGAGGAGAACGGGGAGGCAGTGCTGGACTACACCATCATCCCCCCGCCCCCCGAGTTCAGCAATGAGGCGGATGAGGTTGATGGGATCCCGCAGAGCCGTGAAGAGAACCACAAGTGCCCCAGCTTCCCTGACTGCAGCCGGGGCTCCGACGCACCGCGGTACTTCAGGTGGCCTGGCTACGGCCGTAATTATGGCTATGGGAGCAGCCAGGAGCCCTCGGAGCACAGCAGGAGGAATGGTGACCTGGCACCCCCGTGCCCAGATTACAGCAGCACCGCCGGTTACCTCAGCCGAGGGCCGAGCAGCCGCCCGCTGATCAAAAAGCGGCTCTACGTCTCCGAGCCTGAACACTCCTACCCCAGAGCAGCTGCCCGGGCCACGGGGCTCCCACCCTATGGCTCTGGGGCGTACAACTCCTCAGCTGGGGATGGGACCCGCCGCCTCAGTTCTGCCCACTGGAACAGCCCTGGTAGTGCGCAAGGCAGGCGCACATCCATTGATTCAGCTGGGAAAGCTGGGCCGTACGGCGGGGCTGACGCCAAGTACAAGGGGCAGAATGGGGACTTCTTAGTAGCTGGCAGGTATGTGCCTCCCTGAACTGACCTCTGGTTGTTAGTACAGTCCCGGGCTGAGAAACTGATGGGAAAGCAACGCCTTGGGTCATCTGCCACAAATGGCAGAGAGAAGGGCTTCGCAGTGGCTCTTGTTCCACCAGCCCTGTGGTGAGGATGTAAGGGCAGCCCACGGGCCATAGTGATGACCACGCTTACCTCTGCAGCTGTGGGTGGAGGGCTGCTGGGCGGAGGGGCTTCCTGTAGGGAAAAGAGGAAAGCTTCTATTGTAACTATCCTGCTTCAATAGAAAAGCATGGTCATTTTGAATACGGGCAAATAGTTTCTTTGGCTTTTGGTGACTTTCCCCACTGTTTTCCTTCCAGACCTGCCCACGGCAGCTCGCAGTATGGTGGACCCAGCAACACCTTCACGGTCAGACCCGGGGCACGGCAGCCCATCTCCTACACCTACCAGAGTGGGCACCGATAGGCTCATCCATAGGGCTGCTTCACTGCCTTCGTCCTTCTGCTGGGAAGAGACAATGAGGTGTGTGGTTGTTGGAGGCTTTCCCCACCTGGCCAGCAAACGCTGCTCAACACTGCTGAGGATGAATGTGGAGAGAAAACTTGGGACTTGGACTCTTCAAAAAGACTGTCATGGAGCATAGTTACTGCAGACCAGCTACTGTTATGTGAGCAAAGATGTTTTTCTTTCTCTTCTTCCCTCTTCCCCAGTATTATTTTCAAATTTGCAGCCTGATAGGTCTTCTAAAATGCAAAAGACCCTTAGTTTAAAGATCGTTACTGGAGAGATTGGGGTTTTTTTTGTTTGTTTGTTTAATCGTGCTTGGGAGTGGGGAGAAGCCAAAGCTGGAGATGTGTGTAATGGAAGCAAGCCAGTATGTATCTGAATTTTAGGGGAATTAAGAACGTGAGGTCAATTGGATAGAAATAGTTTAGGATGCCTGCACCTCACCACCCCCTCAGCCTTGAGTGAACCCATTACACTGATGCCTTAAGCCAGCTCATGCTCTCAGTGCCCATCTCCAGGGCTGGGAGCAGCTGCTCTGCAAGCACAACCCTTGCTTTCCCACTCCTTTTGGTGCCTGCACGTTCGTGTTGCTGGTTCTTTATCATGGGAGACTGCAAGGCCGGGCTGGGTGGCAGTGAAGCATGTTGGCACCGTGAGATCTTTGATCTAGGGGATGAATAAGCTAAGTTTTGGTGTAACTGTAAAGTTTTTGACACTCCGGGGTGTGCTGTACCTGAGGGACCTTTCTCCAGCTCTTACCATCAGCACCACCACGGTGGATACTTCAGTGCAGATCTGCCTGAAGGAGCCAGTGCTGTGTGATGGGAGAGGAGAGTGGTCTGAAAGAGGGTATTTCACACTGCGGTCAGCTGTACTGAGAGTGTATTATTCTGAGGTTTTGAATAGTTAACTTCCAGAAGTTAAAAGCAAATCTTCCTCCCAGGTAAACTTGCTGCAAATCACTGTAAGATAGGTGTAAAAACTTGTAGAGAGTATTTTCTAATCGCTGACAAACTAAAAGCACTTTGAGACACAAGTCTACCTTTCTTGAAAGCACTTTCTGTTCTCAATGTCATACAGTATCATTAGTTCCATTCAAGCTTATTCCGCTTTGTGTTGCGAGTAGATTTTGCTCTACAATTAGACTCAAAACTCGGTGATAAGTTTTCCCCTCACAGTGCAGATTTCAGAAGTTATCTTTATTAATGTCACGCTGTTGACATTCTGTTTTACATTATTTCCAGCTCTACCTAATAATTTAACAGCTGTTTCAAATGCAGCAGTGTCTTCAAAGTATTCTGAACTTTACTTTGCTGTGAATGAAATGAGAACGCAAATACCATAATCAGCCTAATAGCTAATTCATAGGATGTTTTTATGCCAGTAACTCACAGTGACTTGGAAAGCTTCCAGCTGTGCTCATTCCAGCTGGTATTGAAACAGCACATTTTTTAAACGGCTGGATGTTGGTTTATGGAGGAGAGTAACTATGGAGGAGCGAGGCAGTAACTCCCTGGGCTCAGACACAGCGTGTGTACAACAGCCATTTGCCAATCTCCACCCCCAGTGAGGAAGTTCCCCGCGTGAGGAGCATCCTGAGAACATGTATTGATCTTTGGGAGTGAGGCTGTGATGCTGTCTGCGCAGCTCTGGGGTTGTGTTTCACACATTCAGGGTGGGATTTCACCACTTTCCCTTAAAAACAAAGAAGCTTCACTGATAATGTTGCAACCTGATCTTTTTGTTTCCTGGTGTAGATTTTTGCATGAGTTGAACTGCAAATGAATTCCTAAAATTACTTTAGAGACTTGCTGGGAGATTTCAGTCTTGGAGATGAATCCTTAAACATATGCAATTTCTGGATTGTCTTCCTCTTTCGAATCCTGCTCAATCTCAACAAATAACCCCAGCAAAAGTTTCTTTTTTTTTTTTCCTCCAGAAAACATGTGAAAGTCCAACGTTGGCGCTTGCTTTGAATTCCATGTTTACTATTTTATTCAGACATGCAAGTCACTGTAACACAGTGCTACGTAGCACGTGGAGCATCTTGTTTCTAGCAGGTGGACATTGCTTTAAATTAAATAGCAGAAGCATGAGAATGTAAGTCAGGTTTGTGTAACAGCCGTTTATTTACTCAAAGAACGCCCATCCTGGGAATGCATATGGACTAAGCTGTAGTGAAACCGAGTAGGACTTCCCAGTACAACTGGTTAACGTGAATGTTTGAAGCATTGAAACCATTCTGTTCTTTAGACACTGCGGGCTGTCCCCGCTGCTTTAGGAAAATAGTAGGATTTCAGTACGACTAAACAGACCAAGGCCACGGGGAGCTGTTTGCATTCCAAAGAAATAGCTGTCAGAGCTGTTAGGGCAGCTCAGTGCAATGAGCAGTCAGGACTCCTCTCAGCTGCTGGGAGCTCCCTCTTGGCCGGCTGATCTTGTCAGCACAGCACACAGGTTGCTTTACTCTGATTCCTGTTTCTCTTCCTTCTCCCCCAGCTGCTTTACTACATAAACTTAGCGATAGAGGAGGGAAACTGAGGGGTGATAACAGAGCCGAGTGACCTTACAGTGCTGGCAGCCATCCTGAAAGCTGACAGTGGAATTCTTAATGCCTCAACCCTCTCTTGCCAGTGTGGTCATTCAAGTCTTGATTCAACTTAAATGAGCCCCTGCAACCTCCTCTAAAGCACCTGCTAATGTAGTAGAACTGAGAACTCTACTTGTAAAGTGTTTGAACAAAGTCTCTTATTTATGAGTGCCACTGAACACCAACCTTCTTGCATTAAATGTGTCTGGATGTATTGTTTTATGAGGCGTGGTGTGACTTCTTTTTAATATTATCTAGCCTTATCTATTGAACTTCACCTTTCCCAGGGGTTGGGCCAGCTTCTGCTTAGGGCTCGGTATCGACAACTGCTGTGCCAATGTCAGTGATAACAGAAGCACGAGCAGGCAGCTCTCCTCGCTGCCCGTTGCTGCAGAACCACCCCGTGCCCTGCAGGGCAGGCAGCCTGATGGAGCAGCTTTACAGTTCAGCCTGAGTTTCTATAAATAGTGTTCTTGGTTTGGAGCTTTTCATTAGGAATGAAACTTGCACAGTGATTTGCAAGTCCTGACTAGAATGCTGTGCTTAAAATTGAAAATGCAGGATGAGCAATGCAAGCACTAACATAAAAGGCAGCTTGTTTCCAGAGTGGCTTACTCTCTCCACTCCTCCAAATTATACTCATTTGCATTCTCATCTCTTTAATCCTGGCTACAAAACAAGGTTCTTCATCAGGGAAGTGTGCAATGTATCTTGAAGTGTTTTCTCTAGCCACAACATATTACAGCAGTGTCCCCAAGCCTGAGCGGGGTGTGGAGCAGCTTGGGCAGCATCAGCACATCACAAAACCCAGGGAATCCTTCAGTTCCTTTGCAGATAGCTTGTAAGTCAGTGGGCATTGATGTGCTGGTGTGATGCTGCTTCTTATGGCCTTGCTGCCTCCCAGTGCTTGTAGCCTTGGTAAGTTCACACACAAGCAACTGCTAAATAAACCGATGCTCTTCTGTGCTTATTTTATGATGGTGGGGGGAAAAAAGACAAGTGGTAAAAAAGGTAGGTGATCTTTAATGCGTGCAAACCTCTGACCGTTGTTATGCTGCTGCCCTCCTGCGGCAGAACACAGAGCTTTACCCAAAGGTTGGCAGCAGGATGAAGCCCAGCATGTGCTACTATGCAAAGAGGTTCATCGACTGTATGAGAGCAGGAATTCCGTAGCAACGGTGACCTTTTCTCCACACTGCCCCATCTTCCACCACTATGCTGCTTTTTGCCCTGGACTGCAGAACACTGCAGCACGGTGATCTGAGGAACTTACGTGGCTTAAAACTTCCTATTTGAAACTTGTCCCTGCTTGCACTGCATTGGCAAATGTTTATTTAAGCACAGTTGTCAATCCAGGGACTGAAATCACAACTTCAGCAGCCCATGACCTCAGCTGGCTCTTAATATTGCAGAGGCAGCCCAGTGAAACTTAAGAGCCAGTTGTAAATGAAAACTATGATTTATTTAAAAACTGTCTTCCATCGTTTCCAAAGACATCTTTTTCACGAGCAGTTTACAATGCACAACTTTTGTCCTTAACTCTTTGAAGGGGTAGTTTTGAGGAAACTTGTTCTTTGTAACTGTTTACCTTTCCAGTACAATGCTCTAGAGGGGGAATTTTGCTCTGAAAACAACTATGACATTGTAATTGCTTACAATGTAGTGTTGCTATCACGGTAAAGAAAATGTTGCATTCATTTCTAACAGTAGTTTTTGTTTCATTAGTTAAGACCTACTGTTGTCTCTAGGAAAGCCAAACCTGGAGCAGCAGCCATGTATGCAGAGCAATGCCATTTATTGTCAGTTCAATATATTCAAAGGAAACAGTTTAGTTTGAGAAGTTGTGTTATATTACCAAAAAAAAAAAAGCAACAAAAAAACCCCAACCTCTAAGGATTACGTGAAGTCTTGAGGGGATTATGGGAATGCTTGATCTTCTTATGCTCCAGCACAAAAAGTCACTCATTGAAAGTCTACCAGGAGCTTTAATTATCACTAAGCAGTCTGATAACAGGAGCAACAAAATGAAGACTCAAGTCCTTAGTCCAGTTTTTCTCTTATATAAGTTCCTGTTCACAAACCTTATTCTGGAGTAAGTTATATTCAGCACAGAGAAGCTGAAACATGGTGTCAAGCAAACTTCTCTCAGCATTCAGCATGCTGCAGAAAAGCCCCTAAGCTGCTCTCAGCTCCAAGCAATGGTGAGCATTACAGGTCCTGGTATTTCAGCATGTCATGCACCATCACAAAGATGTTTAATGACTGCAGCTGGGATCCTTATCGTACAGCATATGTGACGTATCACACCAAGCACTGGTACTCTGATACCCACCAGTGGAGCAGAAGTCTACATACAGTGCTCACCATGGGATTATTTGCAATAGAAGATAGCAAAAACCAACCTTCTAAACTGAATGTGGCATTAAGGACAACAAGGAAACTCTCCTACCATTAGAATTCCAACACATCTTCCTGTCCAGCTGGAAGGAAGTATTTAAAGAGCAAACACTTTGCTCAGGTGAGGCTTTTGCATCTACCTCAGTAAAGGTGGTTCCTTTTAATCTCCCCAAATAATTTGTTTCTATTCATTCTGTGAGTGGTTTAAGAAACAAGTCTTTTTCATTTATTATACCTAATTCCCTCTTCCAAGGCTCCTCTGTGGCTGACGTCACTATTTCTTTTCCAGGTAAAAAACTGCAGTCTTTTTGCAGGTGAATCCAACTCCTGAGGAGATGGTACAGTCTAGTTTGCAACTAATTTATGCTTAACTCAAAACTACTACAGGAACCCTCTTAGTCACAAGGTTCAAGGCAGACAACAATCCATAACCACTCCAGTTCACAAACATCATCGACTTCAGAACCGAAGTAATGCAAGGAAGGAATTTGGACCAATGAGTTTATAAAACTATTCTTTCACACAGTTGATTCCGGAAGCTTCACCAGTTGGTATGGGGACAGTGTGATGTAAAACCTGATGATCCCATCCAACTGTAGTGAGCAAGGCATTGTCTGAAGGAGACCACGATAAACCTTTTACAAAGTCTCGATGAGAACGGCTTCTGAACCTGGAAAACAGAGCACTATTAGCCATGGAGCACAGCTGCTAAGAATTTCTGGCTTGTGCACTTCCTAATTGCTAGTTTGTTAGGCCAGTGTTCCCCACTTTAAGGAGTATTTTCACCTTCCCTTTAGCAGGTAAACAATTAACAAGAAATCAGCAAGACAAACAGCCCCAGTGAATACACTGTCTGGTACTTACGCCTCTGAAAGGTCTGAGTTGAGTACAGCTACTGTACAATCTTCACTGATGGAAGCCAGCAAAGGTGAACTAGAAGACAGACAAGAGACCGTGGTTAGAACAACTAAATACACAATTAAATTTACAAAAAAGGCTTTACTCTGAAATGCTTTACTCTGGCATTCAAGTATATCTATAGCTGCATATTCTACACCCCCTATTTCAGACAGTACCTATGTGCAGAAAATGCAAAGCCCGTAACACGTCGGGCATGCACAATGGAGCTGAGGGCAGAATCAGGATTCTTTGTGTCTACTAGTGCAACTGTTCCACTTTCATCACCTTTAGGAGAAGAAGAGAGAATGAGGTTACCAGCAAAGCTGTCACATGAATAGAAAGACCTCAATTTGTCTCATGAAAGCTGAACAGCAAGAGCACTTCTTACCTAAAGCAAAGATGTCACTTTCCTGTGGATGCCACAGGACTGAGGTAGGGAGGTAATTACAGGCACTGCAAACTGTAAGTAAATAAATTGGGGTAAGAGTGAAGAGAGCAGCCCTTATAAAGACATTCCTACCCTAGCCCAGTGAACGCTGCTACAGCACTGTGATAATTATTTAAACGTTGATTTTACTTCTGTGATAGAGCTAGACTTCTTAGGGTTTAACGGGCTTCTGTGACCAAGTGGCCAGGCTACTAGATTGAGGTTAGACATAGAGAACTCAGGCATGAAACAGGGTATTTCTCCACACAACTTCATATGTAAGCAGTGACTGCATTCAGAAACATACCAATTCGAGTAGCTGGTTTGGGGCATCTGGTGTCCCAGAGTAATATTCTTTCATCCTATAGATTCAAAGCAAATAAGATTTTTACAATTTCTTTTGGGAGCAGAAGTATGTGTAAACTCAGATTCACTGCAGTACTGTCACCAATCCACGTTCAAACCCACATCACCTCCTCTTGTGTTTAAAATGACACTTGTATTAACACTCAGCTCCTTCAGTAACCCGAGGACAGAGCTGGGAATTCCCATGTTTTAACAGAAACCTGTACCAACAGCTGGGTGAGGCCATCAGCAACTTATCAGACTGCAACATTGGAACAAAACATGCATGCAGACATTATATATGACAGATGATTTCTCAATAAATGTGTTTAACTGCAAAAATCAAGTTAAATCTCATCTTTATCAGGCAGATTCAGATAGAATTAGCTTTACCTCAGCACAGGACAGGAAGATGGTGTCCTTACCAGGACAGGCAGCCACACACGTCACTGCATCGGAGTGAGCTACCAAAAGCACAAAAGGATAAAGAGCATCAAAGACGGCATCCAACATTCCCCTGTGTGCCCAGTGCCTTAACTGCACAACACACAGAAGAGAGTGAGGATCTCTGGAGGCAGAGCAGACAGAGTAACTTCTATCTAAGGCTATCCAAGCACACTGAACTGCCAAACCCAAAGAGAGCCACTGCAGCCATGTCCTCACAATGTGCACCAGCTTGAAGAAATCTCTGCAGACCAGAGGTTGGTTACAGAGGAGCAGGAGGAGATGGCCAAGCGAGCACAGCATGGCCTCTGTGACAGCCCAGAGTGAGCTCCCCAGAGCTCTGGTGAGCATCACTCAAAGCAAATACAGCTTACATTATGCATGCAAGTGCAGAGAAGAAAGTGGAGAAATTAAAAAATATACTTGGAAATAAGAAAAAACGGGTCCTGTAACACAGGTTGGGCAGGGAAAAACAAACAGAGAAGTACACTTGTGCTAGGAACTGAAGCACCCATGGTGTGGGGGCCACAACCTGCAACGCAGTGGGCACTCACCTCTGTAGGAGTGCAGCACAGCCTGCTGTGGGAGGTCCCACACCTTCACACTGCAGATGAAAGGCAGCAGTCAGGGCCTGGCATCACATCCCGTGGGGGGGGGGGGGGGGGGAAGCGGGGCCGGGAGAGCTCACCTGAAGTCTCTTCCACCGCTGACCGCCCGCGTGCTGCCCGCCAGGACGTCCACTGCCTCCACCATATCGTCGTGCTCGTACTTGCAGAACTTATTGACGATGAGGGTCTCCTTCTCGTCCAGCTCCCACAGCTCCACGGCGCCTGTGGGGCACAGCGGGGGCCCCGCCTCACCGCGGGCACCGGGACGGGGGGAAGGGAACGGGGCGCGCAGGCGGGGGGAGCCCGGCGGGAGGCGACGCCTCGCGCTTACCGGAGTCGGAGCCAACCAGGATGCCTCTGTCCGCAACCCAGCGCAGGTCGGCCACCCCCGCCTCGGTCTGGACGCCGGCGGTGCAGAAGCCCTCGCTGGGGGCGCGCCGGGGGTCGGCGAACACCCAGATGGAGCCGGCCCAGCAGCGGCCGCTCAGCCCCGAGGCGCCCAGCAGCAGCGCTCCGTCTGCGGGACGTTCAGCCGTTCAGCGCCCGCGGTGCCCCTCCAGCCCCGCTCCTCGCCGCCCCTCCAGCCCCGCTCCCCGCGGGCCGCTAACCTGCGCGGTAATGCGCGCGTTCCAGGTGCCGCTCCATGCAGGCGGGCGCGTTGGGCGGGATGTTCCATTCGGGGCCGCCCGCCGCCGCGGCCTCATCCTCCTCCCCGCCCGCTGAGGGCGTCGGAGTTGCGGGAGGCGGCGGCTGCTCGGGCGGCGGCTCCTCCATGGCGGCGGCGGCGGCGGCGGCGGTGGCGCAGCGGAACCGGGACCGGCGGCGCCCCCACGTGCTCCCGTGCCGCGCCGCGCGGGCGCGCCGTCGCCTCTCGCGAGAGCTGCCTCCGCGAGAGTCTCGCGAGAGCCTCGCGAGATCTGCGCAGCCGCCATCTTGGTGGTGCGGAGGCGGCCGGCGGTCACCGGGACGAAGGGTCGCTGTGGCGCTATGCTGTCCCGCCTCGTCCTCCGCGCCGGTGAGCGGGCGCGGCTCCTTACGGGGAAACAGCAGGGGGGGGAGGAAGGGGAGGGCCGGGTGTGCGAGCTCCGTCCTGACGTGCCCTCTGCCCTTCCCGCAGCCCCGGCCGCCCTGAAGGCCCTGCAGGCCCTGCCGCCTCCCGTCGGTGCCGGGTGAGTTCTGCGCTGCGAGGCAGGTTTCTGCCGGCGCTTCTTTGTGCGCTGCGCGGGGCTGAACGGGAGGCTTTTCCTTGTAGAATCGTACACGTGGCGAGGCCGCTTCACACCGCTCAGCACCGCTTGGCTCCTGTGCCTCCGCTGCCGGAGAAAGGAGGGGAGGTCCGGCACGGCCTGATCCCTGAGGAGTTCTTCCAGTTCCTCTATCCTAAAACCGGGGTCACAGGTGAATGTTTGCGTTTTTAGATGGCGGTGAATCGTCGGGCTTGGAGGAAGGGTTCAGACTGATAAAAACGTCGCTTTGTTTTGGCCTCTTGTTTTGTTTTTCTGAGTTCTTAGTTTAACCCGACTCAGATTTTGACGTGCAGAGAAGTGAAAGGCTTTTGTAAGAGTTGAGGTTGAACGTTTCCAATTGCTTTCTTCTCAAACTGAGATTCTCCCATAAATCAGGCATTTGGGGAACGCTTTATTTCAAGGAATTGTTTAATAGGGAGCCTATTTAAGGAGCAAAAAAATGTTCTGCAAAGCCTCACCTAATTTGTCCTTCATTTCTCATCATTCATAGGAAGACCTTGGCCCCCTGATGCCCAGCTCTGGTAGTGCAGCAGCCCCTCCTGGGGGGAAAGGGGAATTCCACAAGGGAGTTCTGCTTCCTCTGCAACGAATGTTCCCAGAAAACATTTTGTGCCAAAAATGCTGACTTAGCAGTTTCATTTTATTCACGTTGATTGAATGCAGATGCTGTGTTCCTCACTGTCCAGGAAACAGATTTCACATCTGCCTGGGAGATGGACTTGGATGATCTCTAGAGGCCCCTTCCAGACCCTGCAATGCTGTGATTCTGTGATGTGTTTTTAATTTGCATTTAGTTAGGCTTGTTCAGATGTGTCTGTAATTTGTAGCATAAAAAAGGCAAAGCATTTGGGAAAACACAGCATTTGGGTCAGCATCCTGCATGTGTTTAAAGCATTTAAGGAGAAGAGGAAGAATTTGTACTTTTTAGGTATTATGGGAGGGTGGCTATGAGGCCTGTGTAGTATTTCTCATGCTAAATGCCTTTGAGCAGCCTTACAATAATCAAGGCCTGCAGCAGGCATTTTTATGTGAATATGGCTTCAGTTTAGGTAGTCCTGTAGAGCCAGAAGCTGGATGCAGTGTTGCTTGTGGTGTCCTTCCCACTGTGGTGTTCTGAAGCTGTCTCATTCTGCCTTTGGTCATGGTACAAAGGAGTCATAGAATCATAGAATAACTCAGGTTGGAGAAGTCCTCAAAGAACTTAGAATTCAACCATGAACCTGACCATACTCCTCCAATTCTATCAACCCTCTGCTAAATCACGTCCCTGAGCACCACGTCCAGATGGATTTTAAACACACCCAGGGATGGTGACTCCACCACCTCCCTGTGCAGCCCATTCCAGTGCTTAACAACCCTTTCTGTAAAGAAGTTTTTCCTGATATCCAACCTAAACCCTGGTGCAACCTGAGGCCATTTCCCCTCATCCTGTCAGCAGTGAGAAGAGACCAGCCCCGCTCTGCTGCAATCACCTTTCAGGTATTGGAAGAGAGCAGGAATGGCTCCCCTCAGCTTCCTCTTCCCCAGCCCAAACAGCCCCAGTTCCTTCAGTCTCTCCTCACAGGCCATATTCTCCAAGCCCTTCCTCAGCCTTGTTGCCCTTCTCTGGCCCTGCTCCAGCACCTCCATGTCCTTTCTGTACGTTTCCTGTATTTAATCTGTTTGCTGGAGTTAATCTATTTGCTTTTTGGTGTTTCACTTCAGTGCAAATAATCTTGATTTTTTTTTTTTAATTTTTTTTTAGGGCCTTATATGTTGGGAACTGGACTCCTGCTTTACTTACTCTCTAAGGAAATCTATGTCATTAACCACGAGACAGTTGCAGCTGCCTGCATATTGACAGTCATCATTTATGTTGTTAAAAAGTATGGTGCTGATGTAGCAGCTTTTGCTGACAAACTTAATGAGGTAAAAATAATAATATGTAATCCAACTTTGCAGAAACTAAAAACTAATTGATCTGCTTGAGTTGGTCTGGGCTGTAATAGAATCTGAGCCAACTATTCTTGTAACAGTGCTTAAATGAGGTATGTTTTAGATCTTAGGTTGGTGTT
This sequence comes from Perdix hodgsoniae, assembly GCA_035772895.1. Classification (NCBI taxonomy): domain Eukaryota; kingdom Metazoa; phylum Chordata; class Aves; order Galliformes; family Phasianidae; genus Perdix; species Perdix hodgsoniae. The sequence continues at coordinate 1,770,766 of JAPSGF010000060.1, read as the reverse complement.
GCTATGTGGGTCGGGGGGGAAAGAAATGGAGGAAAAGCACTTTGCACCAAAATAGATATTTTATGGCTTTTTATTTTTTTTTTGTACCGTTGGTTGTGAACAGTAATTCTTGTCACGCTGTCCTCAAAGCTGATGCAATCTAGCTGGTGTAGGCATTTCTCAAATTGTAATGCAGAATTTCAGGAATAGGTCGCAGATCACTTGTTTTCTTTGCAGCTTGCTTTAATTCTGAATGATTTTTTTGGTTCTGCTTTCAGGAGAAAGTTGCTAAAGCTTTAGAGGTGAAAAATGAAGCAATTAAAGCACTGGAAACTGCCATCGAGGAGGAGAAGAAGGAGCAGTGGAGAGTTGAAGGCCGCAGTTACCTCTTTGATGCTAAGAGGGTATGTAGCTCCATCTCTGCTGCTCACTTTTACTGCTGTTTCCATCACATCCCATGTGGGTGCCTCTTAGGTTGCTAACAAGTAACAAACCAGTTATGAGACACTTGTTGCAGACAAGGCCAGTTCCACTACCTGATCTATTGACTTTGTATGGGGCTGTGTTCCGCTCTATTGTTGTCAAACATTAATCTGCTGATTTCATTTTCTGTGTCTAGAATAATATTGCAATGCTGCTGGAAGCTAATTACCGAGAAAGATTACTGACAGTATACAATGAAGTAAAGAAAAGGCTGGACTATCAGGTGGCTCTGCAGAACTTAAAGCGTCAGAAAGAGCAAGATCACATGGTTCAGTGGGTGGAGAAGAACGTTATTCAGAGCATCACACCTCAGCAGGTATTGGTTTTGCTGTTTGCTTTCATCTGTGTTATGCTTTAGTCTATAAGCATGTTGCTGTCCAGTCCTTCTCACCTGTGTCAAAAAATGCCAGATCATCTGGATGGCTTGCAAGCACAGCAGTGATGCATCCCTGCTGCTGTGAGAGTGCTAACAAGCCCATACACTACATACAAGGTATTTGTGCTGCTGGTGAAGTGAGCAAGTCATTGGTTTTGTTTGTTCTTGCAGCATAGAGCTAACCCTGCAATAAGGGCACACCAGGGAGTTCTTCTAAAAATCCCTCTCTAAGAGCAGAATGGCTTAAGATCCCCAAATGGACTCTGGACGCCCTTTCTTTTAAGGAATGAACCTGATAACAATGAAATACATACAAGCAGAGCTCGAAATATGATTTAAGGCAGATTGCTGCTTGGATTTGAATCCTGCCTTATAAACTACATAGCATTATACCTTTCAGTCTATAACTCATTTTGAATGTCTAAAGGGAAAATAAAAAGTGCACTAAGTACGTGTTTTGCTTGTTTAACTTCTTTTCATAAAGGCTTTCTACTGAAAATGTTTTATTTTTCTTTTGCAGCAGAAAGAGAGCATTGCAAAGTGCATTTTGGACCTGAAGGCACTGTCAAAGAGCGCCCAGGTGGCGGTGTAGCCACATAGTACCTGATTCCTCTGAGGTGTCCCATTACTTACCGTTGGAAACTCTGATTGTAAAATGTCATTAAAACCAACAAACAAAAATATCTGCTGTCTTTGACTATGATTTTGTACGTGTCTTTGCAGTAGCTGTGGTAGTTAGATTATAGTGGGGCATTACTTCAACCACAACTTTGATTCCTGCTTCAGTTGTGAACTTTTCTGGAGATGAGATGCTGACTCTCACTGTAGTGCTAATACACTTGTGATATTTTTTTAAATTCAGAATTAGTTGTACAAATGCCCTATGGTTATTTTTGTTACTGTGGTTTAAAATCAAAATGACTGCTCATCTTCCCACTCACCTACCCAGTGAGATGCTTGGAACTGGTGTCCTCAGTTCATAGGCAAACAAAAAAAAGTAACAAAGCTTTAAATAATTACAAAAGCTTCTTGTTCTGCAGAAAAGAGAATATGACTGGCAGGAAACATCAGAAGATAGTAAAGCTCAGTTTCTGCTGAATTTACCAGCACAAGGATTAGAACAGTAGAATTGATAAATGTACCCTGAGGGACTGATGCAGCATTTGTACATGGACTGGTACTGTGGTAAGGAAGCACTCCTAGTGGAGTTAGTGAAATAGCAGAGTTTTTTACATTCTTTTTCCACTACAGCAGCTCAGAGAAAAAAGGAGTTCTTTGGAGGTGAGACACTCTTAAAGGCAAAGTCATCTACCTTCAGGTAAAGGTGACTTTTTTTCCCCCCCGGCATTTCCTGGCAATAAAGGTTTCTCATCATTTCCTGTTTTTTTTTTTTTTTTTTTAAAAAAAAAAAAGTGAACTTACTCAACTTCCACATTAATGTCTCATTTGAATTTAAGCCTACTTGTGCTTTCACAAGCTGGACGTGTTCTTTTCACAAAGGCAGCACGTAGTGCTGTGCAAGCAGTGCTAACACTACTGAAGTTTTCTACGGGCAGCTACGGTGTGTGAGGTAAGATGAAGCTGTATCACAACATTGCTTCTGTGATTGCAAATGCAGTGTACTTGGAGTTCTGACACGGGGAACTTGGAGCTGGCTGTCAGGGAATGCAGGAGAAAAAGGTGAAAGCAATGGTGAGAACAGTTTATTTTTGTGTTGTGAGCAATAGTTGGACGTTCTTTGCAATGTCTAGTTTGAAAACCATATAATAAGAGAGACTAGGCTGGGAATATCCTAGTAAAACTATATTTCCCCATCATTAGCTTGCACCTCCTGAATTTGAGAATAGTCTTTTAATTCTGAACTTTCTGTGAGTGTAACCTGAGAAAAAATGTCCCTTTAGGTTTTTTCTATCTGTGCTTCTGATCATGGAAGTTTTCACTCTATTTTAGCTATATAATACTGGGGATATTTTTTATTCCAATATGAAATACATTCCGTCATTTTGAGAGAAGACACTGTGCTTAACGAGGGTACTGGGGGTGTGTGCACTTGGATGCAGGAGTGAGATGTTGAGAAGCCAGGCTCATGCTCTGTTATTGCCAAATTTCCTGCTGTGGTTTCATGCAGTTTTGTGTAAGATGCCTAAAACATTGATAAAAGTTAAATCAAGTCTGAGGCATGAGTGAGTATGTTAGGTCTGTGTTGTGGATGTGAGTGCAATACAGCTTTCCTCTCATCTTTAGGTTCTCTTTCTGTTCGCTAATGTTTGGAGAGAATGGGAAGTTCCTCCTCAAAATCTAAACCAGGTATTTCATTTTATTATTATAATGTTTTTAAGGAGTTCTGTTAGATCCAGTGTTCTTGGCTATATCACCACTTTTCTGTCTTAGAAAGGGTTGCTGTGGGGTAGCTTTGTGGATAAATGTATTTGGGGAAGTTCTGCACAGCTTCCAAATGCTGCTGGGGAGCAGTGGTGGTGTGGATCGCTGCTGTTTTTCTGCCTGGCATTTTTGCTTTCAGCCCTCTGGTACTGAAATGTTACACTTACAACATTTCTTGCAGTCATTCTTGGATAGGTTCACATTTCTAAGAAGTGGTTTGCTTGCTACTTGTAATAGTACTGGAAATATTAACACATTTAAACTGTTATTTTTTTTTTTCTGTTTTAGTTACACCAGAACCCATTTCCACTACTGTCACAGTACCTACCACTGTACAGACCTCTACTGCTGCCTTACCAGACTCAGAAGGCAAATCCTTGTTTGATAAGTAAATGCTACACCTTTATTTCTTAACTTTGAACACCAAGTTCCTTGAAATTACAAGCCCTTTCTATAGGGAAGTGGTTACACACAATGCAGTCTATGTCCCATGTTTTGACAAGTTGGCTTAGAATTTCCTAGTCTGTGCTTTAGGTACTCAGTAATTCTTACTGCAGATGTCTTGTAATCTCACAGGGCTTGGTAATAGGATGTTTGATAACCTTGGTTGAATTTGAAAGCTACTAATTCTTTGATATTTCTGTAAGTATGTGATTCTGACTCTGTTTCCTGTGCATCAACAGCCCTGAAATATTCTACTTAGCGCTAGCCTTTATCTCTGGCATCTTCTCAACTCTTCTGGTGGTTGCAGTCGTTTGCCTCATCAGAAAAAGTAAGTGGCGCAGTCAAGGAAATGCCAGCAGCATGGTTCTTGGGTTTCCAAATTGCTTGGTTTGCAGTAAAGATTGCAACAGATTTCAGGTCGGATTGCCCAGCTGTCAGCTGAGAGAGAACTGTACAACCGGCAGGCAGAATATCACAGCCAATTCCTCTTTCTGTGATACAAATGACAGGAAAGCATAACTCAGTGCCTTGCAGTTAAGGGGGAGGGGAGGAATAAATTGTCTTGCACACAGGGCAGACTAACCCACTGGGTCCTGATTGCTCCCTAGTTCTGTAATTAAAACATCCTTGTTGTGAGTTTTGACAAAGAGCAGGAGTTCTTTTCTCTTACCTTCAAATGACCATCAGGGAGTGCAGTGTGGACTAAGAACTTGTTTGTTTCAAAGATAACAACTGCACTACTCTCGTCCTTTCTAGGGTATAAGAGATCCCAGGAAAATCTACAAGTTCCCTTCAAGGCACAACGTGAGGAATCTGCTGAAAACACCCAGGTAAAGGTCAAAACTATAATTCCTGGGGCTGCTCAGTTTCTGTTGCAATGAGGTCAAAATCAAAGCAGGAAATTTGTCCTGACATGCTACATTTGCACTTTCTCTGATGTTTGTAACCTCTCATATCCCAGAATGAGGTTTCTTATGCCTCTGTGGTCATCAAGCCCCGGCCGACAGCAGGGGACCGAAAGCAGACACCTGTGTGACAGTGGAATTTGACACAGGAGCCCCTGCATTTTCTGCACGTTGGATGCCATGGGATTGTTGCACGGAGGTCTGTAGTGCTCTGTGAGATATCCAGGCTGCAGTACATAACATCAGCTGAATTCATAGCTAGGAGGGGAAAACAGCATCTCCAACTCTACAGCTCTTGCCAACGCTGGGGACAAGTTGCCTTCTACACCTACCTTCCCCCATCTAGAGCAATCCTGGTGACAACTTGTTGCACTGTTTCTGTGTGGTTTATGCTATTGCTTGGAACTGCCAAAGAGAACTGAAAAACAGAAGTGTTTCTCTGCACCTGTCCACATCTGTGCCCTTATTTCTCTGTTCTGTCACTGGCTGCAGCATTTTTGATAAGAGTGCCCAATGCTTTGGTTAAACCACTGAAATATATTATGATGCACCACTGCGGGGCAGCACCGAGCAGCCGCTGGAAACACCCGAGCAAAGTTCGATCTGCGTTATTCTAAGGTGTAACGTTTTGTGTTTTCTGATTGTTTTTATTTTCCTGCTGAAAGCAATTGGTTCCATCTACTGACAGCGATCACACCGCCAAGTCATGATGTACTCGTGCAGTGACTTCCTTTGCCAGCTGCTTTGCTAAGGGTGGGACCATGTAATGGGGTGGGTTTGGGCAGCAGCAAGGATTACATCAGATAATGAACTAAGACCTCTGATCTTTGTTAAAGGAGCAGACACTGGGGTTTATGTAGCTTACTGAGATACATAACAGAATGATGCACTCCCCTTTGGTTTTTTTCCTAGACCACTTTTACTGTGCAAAGATGGAGGAAAAAGAGCCTTGCCTTTAATTGCCTGTGTTCAGTTTAACCCGTGTTCCCTGAAACTAAGCTGTGCAAGCTGTGCTATAGCATCTACTGCAGTTTCTGAGCTGTTGGGACACCTGCTAAAACAGAGCAGGGATTTCATGCAACACGTTGACTTTGCATAAAATCCACTTAATATTTATTATCCTTAATGAAAACGTGGCAGCACTGGCTGCAGCACAAGCTGACCAGACTTCATCTGTCCATTGAAATGGACAGGAGATGATGGGTGTAAGAGGAGGCAGTGAGGACATCCTGCACTGCAAGCATTTATCCTGTTTTTCAGCGCACCCAGCGAATCGTTATGGGAGGGGGAAAAAAAAGGACAAAATTAATCTTAACTCTTTTCTGTATTTTGAAACTATATGATACAGTTATACAGACATAAGACATGTATGTACAGACCCAGGGGGTGGGGACAGGTCCTGGTGAAGCCTTTCATTTGCAGGTGGAGGTCTCATGTGATGCTGTAACTGCACTTGTGCTGCTGGAGCGAAATGTCGATGCAGGCGTGGTTGTGTGCAAGTAAAGAGAAAGCAAAATGCTGACCAAAAGACTTGTTGTGCTTGAGTTAAAGCTAGAAACTAGCAAGAAGTGTTGCATTATTTCTTACTGCCTGTGGATCTGAGCTGGAAGTAAAAAGTCCACCTTGGTAACCGTGCTTTGGGTCACAGTCTGCCAAGCAACACTCAAATCAGTAAACAAGAACCAGAAGGTGCTCTTAAAGGCAGATGCTTACCTGAGAAGGTCTGGGCTTGGTGCAGCAACAACCAAGCCAAATTTACTGGGTTATAATAATGTAAAAGTATGCAAATTAACTTTTGGGGCTTAATGTCATATGGGAATCAGATACTGTGTGAGCAGCCCGCCCTTATCATCAGTTTGTGTCAGACAGATGAAACAGGACATGTTTTTCCCATGAGTTCCTTAAAGCATTTTATCAGTGGTCTGGTGTGTGCTGGTGGGTCAACATTCATTCTGTGTCTATGACAGCTGCTGTATTTAATCTGTAAGAACTGAGTCTGGCTTCAGGCTTTTTTCTGCATAGGATGTAGGTCCTTAAAACTAAAAGGTAAGTGGTTTTGAACTTCTTTATCTTGCAAGCATAGACAATGGGGTTCATGGCAGAATTGGCATGAGACAATAAGATTCCCAAGAAGATACAAGCTTTAGGAATCTTATATTCAGGGTGAAAGTAGGAAACACAGTTCATGATGCACAGAGGCAACCAGGACACAGCAAACAGGAACAGAACGAGTGCCAGAGATTTGGCTTTCCTGAACTCCTTCCCATAGAACACTCCCACCCCTCTCCCGTTGGTTGCTCCTTGACTTAGCCTTGTCCTGATGATGTAAAATACTGCCACATAGAGAGCACACATGATGCTCAGAGGGATAAGAGTCCACGTGAAGAACGAAAAATACACCATGTAATCCATCCTCATCACAGACATAAATTCACACGTGTGATAGCGGGCGCTTCTTCGTTTGTTCCATCCAAACATTGGTGTTAATCCCACCAGCAGGGACACAGACCAGCACAGCCCCAGCGCCCACCAAATCCTTCTCTCTGTAGAGATTATTTTATATCTGTTGAGGAAGAAAACCGAGGGCAAGTAGAACAGAAGTGTTTAAAATACTTATGGATGATTTCGGTAACTCATATTTAAAAACTGAAGGTTCATTATGATAAACTGGAGCACCAACTTGCTTTTTTTTTCTTTTTTTTGGAAGGAAAACCTTATTTTGTTGTAAGCCATAGCTCTTCACTGTAGCAGACATGAAAGATGAACTATGCTTAACTTCCCTTCTTTGTGGTTGGCTGCTGTTTTATTTCTTGTTTCATTTTGATCTCAGTGCTCCTTTACACACTGTTCACAGGTTGCCCAAGCAGGCTGTGGGTGCCCCATCCCTGCAGGCATTCAAGGCCAGGCTGGATGTGGCTCTGGGCAGCCTGGGCTGCTGGTTGGTGACCTGCACACAGCAGGGGGTTGGAACTGGATGAGCACCGTGGGCCTTTTCAACCCAGGCCATTCTATGATACTACTTGTATTTCCACTGCTAGTGATCCTATTCTATTTCTCAGCTTTCTTGCATGCACCTTACTATTTATGTTGGTTCATGCTATTTGTAAGGCCAAACTGCTTTTTCACTTGTCAACATATAGGTCTTCTCCCCACAAAAATATGTTCCTTTTATGCCTGCAGTTATGCTTTCTGTATGTCTTTCCATTCAAACCTAGAAAAGGAAAGCCTTCATAAATCATCACTATTTTCAGGCACCAGCAAAAGAGAACATATTTAAAAGATTATCCTCAGAAGCCCAAAGAAATCTGTAGTGCGTTTGGCATCTGCATAACAACCCATCAGCCAGAGAACAGAACCATGTGCTCACCTGATGGGCAGCTTCACACGCAGGTAGCGGTCGATGGCAACGGCCAGCAAGGAAAGGATGGAGGCTTGGGTGAAGACCACCATGAGGCAGCAGAGGAAGAGGCAGAAATGGAACGGGATGCTGACCTGCAGGCTGACCAAGACGGCCAGCGGAACGACGACCACCCCTACTGCGATATCAGCCAGCGCCAGGGAGGCAATGAAGTACATGGTGGTGTTGTGGAAGGCTGCATTCAGCTTCACCGCCCAGACCACCGGGATGTTCCCCAGGGCAGCAAGCAGAGCCACCAGGCACTCGATGCTAATGTAGATCGCATCCATGCTGCCCATCACCTGGCTGGTGCTGAAGGTTCCATTGGTGGGGCTGCTGCTGTCTGGGCAGTCCTGTGTGCACATGGGTGCCAACGGTCTGCGTGGCACCCGCAGCGCTGCTGTGGGCCGTCTCTGTGCTTCCCTGGTGTGTGAATGTCCTCCAGAATTTCACATCCTCAGCGCTCAGCAGTAAATCAGCTGTTGCCCTTTCACATTCTCAGCATTCGGGAAAAGTTCTTTATTTTGGATACACCTGAAGCTCACCGCAGCCCTTCCGAAACTCCGTAGCTTTCACGTTCTTTGGAAAGGTGTTTTGAAATGGAAAAAAGAAAAAAAAAAGAAAAAAAAAAAGGAAAAGCTCTCCAGCTGCTCACCAGCAACCCAAAAACAAATGTGACCAGTAGAAGGAAGCAGATAAGGCAATTTTAGAAGTGAGAGATCTGTACTCAGAACTGACTGTGCAATGCTGCCTCTATCAATGCAGATAGTCGCTCTGCGGTCACTTTAGGAAATGATGCAGCTTATAGGGTGCTTTGCTGCATTCCAGACCTTCCTCAGTGTAGCATTACTGTAGTGACAGTGATGTTTTCAAGTAGGAGCCCTCGGTTCCAGTAGAAGCCTACAGGCCACCAATCCAACCTCATTGTTGGCCTGCTCCCAGGGTGGTGGTTGCCAAAAGTCCTCCTTGTGCCATCAGAAGGGACAGCAAGGCCAGGGTTAGGTCATGGAATGCAGAACAGGCAGTGGGCAGCACGGGGCTGTGCGTGTAGAAAGCACTGCCTCCAACCACAGAATCCCCATCTCTGGCATAGCCAGGGAAGTGAAATTGGCAAGAGGCAGAGTCAGAAATAAAGAAGACTTCTTCATTCTCTTCTGTGAAATGGGCTGGCTTCCTTGAAACAGATGTAAGTACCCCATGCTCCCCAAATGGATGGTGTGTTGTTGCCATTACTGCTGGGGAAAGTGCAAGGAAGAACCTCTCTGGTGTGGTGCCAGTCTGCACATGGACTTGGTACTGGTTTTCTGACAGGAGCAGCCAGCCATGGGCACAGCAGATGAATGCCAGCAGTGGTGTGTGCTGGGTTTGCAGCCTGAATTGCTTCTCCAAACAGCTGGTGCTGTGCAGCTGTGAGCAGGGTACAAACACATCCTGGTGGTGCTTGGATACGAGCTGCTGCATCACCTCTGTGGCTGACCTCCTCCTCGTGTCTCCTGCTGCCCAAGCTGTAGGGGCCTTAGCAGGGCCACCCTTCTCTGGTGTCGGCTGCAAACAGACAAGAAAACACTCAGTGCTGCATAGGACTGAAGCAAAAGGGTTGTTTTCAAGCCATCTATGCTGCCTCGGGGCTGTGAAAAAAGCTCCATCGCCTCACCTGGGTACGCAGGGCATGCTGCACAGGAGGCTCCTTTCAGATGCTGTGGAGAAAGAGAGGCTCTGTGATTCCTAAAGGCACGCCATAGCACATTACCTTCCAGTGATGGTGCTGCATAACATCATTTGGGGTTTTCCATCCCCAGAGGCAGCCAAGAGCAGTGCTGTCAAACCCATCTGAACTGCACCTGCCCCAGCTGGGGCCAAACTGGGCCGTTTCCACCCCACACATCCCTGTTTCTGTTGGGAAGGTGAAGGGGCGTGTTCATTTCCAGATGCTTCCTGCAGCAGCAGCATCTGTTTCCTGCCCTGAGCTCCACACCCACAGGGTGCCAGGCGGCTGCAGCCCCTCCAGTGCTGGGGAGATGAGTGGTGCTCCTGCTCAGGGCCAGGTTGTATGGGGCACACAGTGTGTGTATGCACTGCTATGGCACATCGTCCTTCTGCTGGTTGATGCGGTTGGAGTGTTTGGATCCCTTTGCTGCCAAATACAGTGTGTTGTGTTTCATAAAATTAGCTGGGGTCTGAAGCGGCCTTTCTGCACCGATGAAACTGGCAGCAGGAGGAGCTTTGTGTAAGAAACATTGGGGTTGGCTACACAGGATGCCCTCTTTGTTCCTCCACCACCCTGCAGCCCCATGCAGGATAAGCGCACGCTGAGCCCTGCAGAACCTCAGCCCTGGCTTTGCTGCTGCACAGAAAGCAGCTGGAGTAGGCTTGTGAGCCAGCAATCTAAGGCTTTGTTTGAGATTAGGATTCAGAGGTGTATTTTTAGATCCTGCTATTTAGCTGGAGCCTGCAGAGCTCTGAGCAGCGCCCAGGGCCCATGCTGGGTGCTGGGATGGCTCCGGTTCAGCAGAGCTCAGGGATGTTGCAGTGCGATGGGGTTAAACTGCACCTCAGAGCCCGGTCCCAGAACTGAATGGATTTGCCATTTAAAGGCTGCAGTCAGAGCTTGTTTCTTGGATGGCTCCAGCGAAAGGCTTCCAGCTATTCCCCGAGGACCCTCCTACATCCTGGTGAGATAAGGATCAGGAAGGGAATGGCCTAACTGCAATCTCAGCAGCGGCTCTGAGCACAGATTTGCTTTTCACATTGGGGGTGGAGGAGGGAAGAGACTTTACAGAAAAACAAGTATTTCTAAGTGACAATCGCATCCAGAAAAAAAGAAAAAAAAAAACCAACAACCAAGACAACCCACGGCAATGATCTTAGCATGTGACAACAGTGCCAACAGCCTCTTTGTCCTGGCGGGGCAGTGTAACACTGCAGGGCAGCCAGCAGCACTGCCCAGGGCTGGGCTCCGTCCTGCTGTGCCTCTGAGCCCCTTGTGCTGCTCGTGGTTCTCTTTCCCTTCTTTTTGACTGCTTTCCCTTTTCATGAAATGCAACGTAACTCCCCGCCCTGTTTCTTCCTGTCTCTGTTTTGCCTCCAGTTTGTCTCTTTCCAATGTCCCGTTAGAAGCCTGGAGCCAATCAAGATGGAGACCTGTGGTGGTTCTGGTGGCTGGGACCAGGAGTGCGTGCCATGGGGAGCCTGGCTGTGACACAACCTTGCCCGTGTCCCCTGCTTGCAGCTGTCCTCTGCTGGGGATGTGGAGAACCCAAGGACTGTTGTCCCTCCTGGTTTCCCTGCCCTTAGAAAACGGGAAGGCAGAGCAGCGAGAGGATGTGAATGTGAAGCGGGGTCACATCTGGTTCAACAGAGAGCAACCGTGGCCTGGAGAATAACGAGCAGAATGAGATTCTGGCATCGGCGACTGAGAACAAATCACATCACTGCTCCGTGCCTCAGCATCCCTGCCCTCCAGAAGAGGACGGGGATGTGACCTTCCTGGGCTCTCTGGGAGCTGGGCAGGGCTGGGCGCCTTGCTCCCTGGGCACAGCTGGAACATCCCAGCCAGGAGCGTGCAGTTCCACCTGTGCCCTTGGAGGCAGATGCAGTTACATTACAAATACCGTCAGTATTTCTCACCTATGGGAAAACCTGAAGGAAACGCTAAGCTGACCCTGCTCGAAATGTGCAGCCCAGTCACTAAGCTCAGTAACAAACTGTGCTGAAGACAGAGTCCCTGAATGCTTCTTAGTTCTGACTGCAGCTCCATCTGCAGCCGTCCTGGATGAGCATGGATGTTATCAACGTGCCCATCAGTGCTGCAGGTACGCTGTAGGAGGCCCTCCAGCAACGCAGTGTAAGCATGGATCAGGCAGGCACTGCTCACTGTTGAACAGTACAAGCTGCCTTCCTGCTCCCTGAGCGAAATCCTAAAATTCAGACAAATGATTGAAGGCGGAGCTTCTTCAACCCAATGTGAAACTCAGGGCAGGGCCTTTTGCTATCATTTAAAACTCCATTTCCACCCTCTCAGCAGCTGCTCTGGCTGCAGTTCAGTTGCTCTCTGCCCTTCCAGCTCCCTATGATTGACCAGATTTCACCCGCCAGCCCCACCTGGCAGGTTTGGGCCTCACTGTCCTACAGCACGGTCTGTGCCCCTCTGTGCAGGTGAGTGCTGTGCAATGGGGAATGCCTCTGTGCTAATTATTTATAAAACGTGACTCAGCTCTGAGTGGCACAGGTCAATGCAGCAGTGGCACAACTCCTTCAGGGGAGAGGTTTCCCCTGCATGGTTTCCAAGTGCTGTTTTCCTGCCTTTAGCTCTCTAATCAAAGCAAGGCCACTTCTTTCTGGGTTATTTATAGCACGGCCACTTCTTTCTGGGTAAGCCCAGAGTGGCCCTGATGACTTAAAGGGATTTACTTGAGACTGACGTGGGGGCAGCAAACAGCAGGGTTGGGTCCTGCAGCCGCAGTGCTGCACAGGTGGAGTTCAGAAGCCATGCTGTGATGGGGCAGGGTTTGCCCCACGCCGTGGCCCAGCTGCAGGGCTGCAGGCAGAGCTGTGCCCTGCAGGAAGGAAGCACTGCTTGCACCTCGTTATTTTTAATTCGCTTCTGTTTGGACCCAGCCCTTTCCATGATGCATGGCAGGAATCGAGGCCTCCTTTGTTTTTGTGATTAACTCAGGAAAGAAAATGGGTTTCATTTTTCTTTGCTGCCTATTTGTGGCGGAACACGCAAGCGGATCTCTTGATGGAGTGGGAAGCTCAGCTGTCCCCTTCCCACCCATTGCCACCACTTACAGCCCTGGTTTGTAGGTCCATCATTCTTTAGCACTGCCCTCAGTGCGCAGCGTCTGAGTCCCATAACCACACATCAGGATTTGCCCACGAATTAGGCTGGCGCCAGAGGAATGGCGATGCACTTATTCTCCAGCAGAAGGAAATATAAACTGAGCGTGCTGCCGGCCGGATAACAGCAGAACATTTGTTACTGGAGAACGAGACGTAGGACCCATCTGGTGCAGCTGTGCAGCACCTCGGTGAGGCAGGGAGCTGCAGTGTGCTGGGATGATGCTCTCAGCAGGCACCCAGGGCACAAGCGCTGCGTTTTGTGCTGAAGCAGATGGAGGACAGTCAGATGTAGCTGTGGTGTTCCCATCCCCTCGGCTCCTCACTGCTTCCGCTGTGCTCTGTGGGTGTGGGGCGGGTGGGATGGAGGTGCTGAGCTCAGCTCTGTTCGCTCTGCAGGCAGGAAACGAGCTCAAGCCATGCTCACACAGCTTCATGCGCTCGCTGCAGCCCAGCCAATGCTTGGTGTCCTCATCCCCTGCGAGTTTCATTTGCGGAGGAAATTCTGTGCCAGGGCAGCCAGAGGCCACCAAATGTGCAGACAGCACATGTGAGGGCAAACCACAGCGGTGCAGGCTCCTTGGTTCACTGAGGCAAAGATTTCAATAGGTTCTCAGAACAGGGAGGCCCCTCTGACACATGGCCCACCTCAGTGGTGGGAGCAGGGGGCTGCAGGAGCCACCCAGTGCTGCTGCTGACCCTGCGCCTACCGGCACCTGCAGCATCTTGGAGCCTGAATCTGCAGCACCCTGCAGCCAGCATCTGTGCTGCGGGGCATGGATGGTTCACTCCAATTTGGTGCTTTGCAGTGTACGCAGCTGCAGCTGTCACCACGGAGCACCTCAAGCTGCCCCTCCCTGCCGAGCCTCGCTCCTGGCCCTCAGGCTGCCAGCTCTGCCCTCCCACCCCACTGCCTTCACACTCAGTGCAAGGTGTGGACCAGGGCTGCTACGACCAGGGCTGAGCTTGAGAGGCCCTTACAGAGCGAGGAGATCCCCAGAGCAGCCGCCATCCGTGGGATCTGGATGAGGTGAGTCCAAGGAGCGGCACTGCCTTGCTGCAGGGCCACGCAAGATCTCTGCTGGCACCACTCGCCTGTGCACGCTCCAAGGAAACATCCCTGCAGCCCTCCTGGCACTGCACAGCCCTGCTGCAGCTTGTCCCTGCGTGAAGCCGTGGGCTCCAGACCTCCCGCTGCCACCAGCACCGCAGCACTGATGTTGTGCAGGTGCCAGCAGCAGGAGGCTGGTGCTGCGCTGACACACGGGGTCACGGTGCAGGTCACCATGCATGGAGCAGTCATGGTGACACCTGAAGAACCGTGCGGAGGACATTTCTGAGCAATGAGAGGAGCGATATTAGTCACTCTCCTTCTGAATCAAGCCTCAGCGGAAGAAACCAGTAGGCAAGCCAGGTCATCTGCTTGTGATGAGGGCTGCTGGTAGAGCAGCACGACGTGACCAAGTGCCAGCACCACAACGTCCCCATGCTGCTCTGTCTGACTGGGTCCCGGGGGCTGTACTGTGTGCTGGGAGACCCCCGCTGGAGTGGCAGCAGGACACAGCCCTGCTTCCATGGCACAGAGCTGGCGGTGGGGCCTGAGCCCTGCCTGAACCCCACGGCGCCCGCAGCAGCAGCACTGCCTGCAGCTGTCAGCAAGAACTGGCCCGCCTGGCGTGCAGCACTGCACCACAAACACAGGCGACAGCTGATGGAACAGGCTGATATCTCTGTGGTTTCTGTAACTCTAGCAACGCAGGTGAAGTTTTCTGATATTATGGGAGCTCCAACAGTTGGCCCCAGTTACCCCACAGGATTGGCAAGCGCTATGGCATCACTTAGTTCACAAGCCCCGGTGTGTGTAATGCGCTGCTCAGGTCACTGCTGAGTGCTGTGCCTGTTAATGCCAAGCAGAGAAGAGCCCTGAAGCCCCACCAACACTTTCCAGCAGCACGGTCACAGTTTGCAGCAGCACAGAGCAGCACCATCCATGAGCACTGACACAGCACAGGCTGCCTGCAGCTCCGTGCTGCCCATCTGCTGCGCTTCCCGCATCGTCTGCAACTGTTTTACCGCCGCTCCTCTCTATTACCAAACACTGGATGGGAGATGGGCTATTTTAAAAAGCATCTGCTGTTATTTATGCAAACACTTTTCCTTCCAAAGGCCGAGCAGAGGAAAGTGCTGAAAGCCAAACCTCCCCCCCCCCCCAGATGTTCCTAGGGTGCAGCTCTTCAGCTGACGTGGGTGTGAGTGCTGCTTGCCACCAACAGACACAGCAGATGAACTTTTGACGTTTGCCACTCTCTGTGCTCCTTGGCTGTGGCACAGCTGCGTGCCAGAGGTGAGGTGTGAGGGTCCCATCACGCCCAGCACCCCCACCTGCCATACAGAAGGGCAAAGACCCAGCATGGAACCTCACAGAACACCCAGCCCTGCTTGGGCAGTTTCCAGCCCTGGGTCAGTACAGAAATCTGGTGAGATGGCAACAGCTGATGTTGCTGCGGATCCCTTTTTGCTGCCAGTTTGGTGGTGGCTGCGATGCGCTGCTCCTGTCCACAATGACACAGTGCTCTTCACTTTGGGGTGCAACATGTTTTTTTCTCAGCCTGGGCTGTTTGTGGGCACAGCTGCTCTGTGCTCCCTCTCGCTCAGCGTTTCCTTTACCATTAATGCAAAGCGATGGCCTTTCTGGAGGAAAATAGCTCCTCTTTAAGAAGGAGAAGCATAAAGCTGCCACTCAGCCCGTGCTCAGGAAACAAGCAAGATATGGAGAGAACAGGCGAGGGCCCGGGGAGCTCTGCTACCCCACGTGGGCTCCGGGCAGTGAGGATCCTGCAGCCCTGCTCAGCTGTGTGGGATACATGAGGCAGTGCTGTGATTCTATCAGCCAGGAATCCAGGCTCGTTACGTGATTCCAAATAGTTTCTGGATTTCATTAAATCAGCAAACTTGCGATAGTTTGCCCAATTGGACAATGTAGGTTTATTATTATTATTATTATTATTATTATGGGGGGGGGGGGGGGAGGAATATAAAAATGTCCTGAGGGATTATGATTCATTTCCATGGGCCTGGATGGGCTCAGAGCAGCCGTGTGGTCGCATCCTCCAAAGGTGCTGGTTGTCACCTCTCCTTCCACTGACACCATTGAGAGCGGGGGGGGGAGGGGGGGATCTGTTGCTATGAGATGCTAGCACCCAGGGAAGAGGATGCCTTCCCAACGTATGGAAAAACAGGAATTGTTGTGAGCTGGAGACGTTCTGAGGGAGAAATGAGGTGTGTAGGTGAAGACATGGGACGCAGTGAGGTGTGCCGACAGCTTGGATCTGCTGACACCACAGCAGATGAGGCACAGCAGCATGGGGCAAAGCCACCCTGCCCCACAAGGGCTGCGGGGAGCAGCACGTGGGTGCAGCCCCCGCTGGAGCTGCAGAGGTCCTTCTGACCGCAGCTGAGCTGGGAATGCTCTTTCCTTCTCCTGTTCTAATCCTCACAACCGGGTCTGCGTTCAACCAGCATTAATTTCAACCCATTGCAAAGTCTGACTCAGCAACAAATATTATCAGCTTCCATCGAAACCTGCAGAATACCTTGGAAGAAAATCAAGCTTTCCCAGAACAGACCTCAAACAAGCACTCGGTTCTGCTGAATCAGGCCCTGGGTGTGCCGAGACCCCCATTGTTTTGCAGCTTCAGATGACCCACAACCCATGAAACAGATAAAACTGCCCAAGCACAGGATAGAACGAAATTCCTCAGGCAGTAATACTGAGTGGGAAAAGCCGCAGATGCCGTTGCTGTTGGGGATAAAGTCTACAGAGAGGTGTTAAAGGAGATCTGTGAGCGAAATGCATTGCCCTGGTGCCCACACAGCTCCCAGCACCGCCCTGCAGGATATCTGCTGTGCCATTTTCTCTGCCTGTCTTCTAGATAAGCTTAACAGCAAGCCCTGCTCAGGAGCGTGGCCTCCAGCACGGCAGTGCCCAGGGGAGGAGCTGAGCCATAAAGAACAGGGACATCAGAGCAGCGTCACTGCCACGAATAACACCTGCGAGCAAAACTGCACCGCTCCTACCGTGTTCACAGAGCAGTGCTGGAGCACTGTTTACTTTTGATTAGTGCAAAGGAGCCGAGTGGGACTTTGAGCTGCATCCAACTCCGGGCCGCTGACTGCCTGGAGATTTTTGCGATCCTTTCTGCGTAGGATTATAGAACAGAATGGCAGAATTGTTTGGGCTCTTCGAAGGCCACCTGGTCCCCTGCCCTGCGGGACACACACGGCTCCAGCAGGGCTCAGGGCTGCATCCCCCGACCCGGCTGTCCTCAAGGGCAGGGAGCAGCGCTGCCTCACGAACCCAAAGTCACTCTGTAACTACGCGTGCTTTTCTCTTCCTGCATTTCGTCGTCTGTCCTGCATTTCATCGCAGCTGCATTTGGTGCACGGCTCAATCTTGCATTTCTTAATTCTTCACGGTTCTGGTAGGGAAAAAAAGAAAAAGCAACGACATCGCTACGAAGCGCCGCCTTCCAAAAACAAAAGAAAACAAACCAAAACACCAACGGCGTTCTCCCACCCCAGCACCGCACCCAGCGCTGCCGCTGCGCCCCCCGATAGCGCAACGCTCAGCGCTCTTATCGACCCTCGTCGCCGCCGCTCCGGGACACCCCGCAGCCCGGAACTCCGCCGGGCCGCCCCCCTCACGTCCCCGCCCGCCCCTCTGGCCCCTCCCCGGGCCGCGGCCGGCGCTGAGGGCGGAGCGGAGCGGAGCTGCCGCCGCCACCGCCGCGCACAGCGGCCGAACCGCGAGCGGAGCGGAGCGGGCGGTGAGCGGGGGAAGGGAGCGGGGCGCGCGGCTCGCGGGGTTCCCGGGGTTCGCGGTGCGGCTGCGGGCGGTTCCGCCGCACCGGGACGGCGGTGGGGCCGCGAGCCGGGGTTGGGACGGGGCGGAGCGGGGGGGGCCGAGGCCGAGGCGGTGTCACGGCGGCGCTCCGGCCCTCGTCCCGCCGGGCGGCTCTCCGCGCTGCGCCCGGCCCCGGCCATCCATCTTGGGAGCGGCGCCGCGGCCGTAGCGGGGCTGGGAGCGAGGCCGAGGCCGCCGGCGGAGCGTCTCGGTACCGGAGCCGGGGAACGGAACGGGCGGAGCTGCGCGGTGCCCGCTGCGGGCAGGTGCGCGTGGCGGCGGAGCGCCGCTCCCCGGCTGCGGCGCGGGGCTCCGGGCGGAGCGGCCCGGCGGTCGGCGCTTCCTCCCCGCTCCGCAGCCGGGGGGAATTCCTGCCTCGGCACCGCGTCCGCCCCGCTGCCGTGCCGGAGCGGAGCGCCAAGGGCCCCTCTCGGCTTCTTTACGGCTTTACAGCGGCGACGGCGTTTCTTAGAGCCGGTTGTTTTATTTGAAAGCGCTTTCGGTGCCTTCGTTGGGTCGGTCGGTTCTGTAGTTTTGCGTGAGCGTTGCGTTGTCTGAGCTACGCCACGAGATGCGCTGTTCTCTGGGAGCTGCGGCCCCGCTTGGCTTTGGGCTGTGCTTGTTGTGACCCCCACGTGCTGTAAGATCCCCCCCTGTAAGATTCCCCCCCCCCCCATCCTGTGCTGGAGGAGTCCTCAGAGGCAGGGAAATGTTTCACGTTGGGGTCATTGGGGCCACGAGTGTGGATGGAGATGGGGAGGAGCAGGACGCACTGCGTTGAGTCCCGGGAGCTGTCAGCACTGGGCACTGTGGGGTTTGTCCTGTGCACATCTCATATCAGTGACATGGACCTCTGTGCCCGGAGTACGAATGGAGCTCTGACATCACATCGCGTTGCTATGGCTGCTTCCCTGCACCACGGTGCTCCCGTCCTGCTGTTACGGAAAAGACCAACGTTCAAAACACAAATACTGAAGTGGTCCGTTCATTCTCGTGGCCAAAGAAATGCTGTCGGCCTTTTGATGCCCAAAGGCCCAACTGCGTGGTTCCTAGGGGGGCTACAGTGCTGGCGTGGGGCTGGTGCTCCCCTGACAGCGCTGGGTTCCACGTGTTGTGGAGTTCTCCCCCCATCAACCCTCGTGTTTCACGGCCCCAGGAACGGGCTGAGCCCTGGGAGGGCTGCAGGGTAAGGAGCTTTGTGAAGATTTTGAGCTTTGCCAAACAGGAACCTGGACTGTGCCGCGTAATGCCCTGACACACTAATGCTTTTATTTGGAGACTCGTGTTTACGGTGTCTATCAGAACAGTTTATGTTTGAAACCGTAAGCTGAGATCCATGGATCCATTTCTTGTCCGTCCCATCTGCGCTTAGAGAAACTGAACTTCGCTGCATGGCAGCGGTGCAATGCGTGGACCTGCTCTGATGTGTAAGTTTTATTCCGAGTCCTAACAGCGAGCATAAACAGCTCTGAGTGTGTTTGTGCTGCTCCCTGTGTGCGTGAGCACGTGGGGACTTTTCAGGAGATGAATGTAGACATTTCCCACCTTCCAGTTCTCGTTTTGCCTCAGCTGCCCCAGCAGAGCTTTAACACCGTGCTCTGCCTGCAGGTGGCTGCATTCAATTCAGTAGGATCAGATTGGAAGGAGGCCTGAGTTTAACACGAGGTTGGGTTTGGGTTGTGTTTCTGCCCTGATTGAGTTTGGGGTTTTTTTTTTCCCTTTTTTTTTTTTTTTTTTTGGAGAAGTTGGTGGGTGTGGGGTCAGAGCACGGCTGGGATGACTGTGTGCTGAGCTCTGCAGCACTTATTGATTCCCCTTTTGCACAGATTAAAGGCCGCTGTGTTTGCTCTGTGACAGCATTTAACGATTCAGCTGCGGTTGTGCGCTCAGCTCACTGCCATTTTCTTTTTCTTTCCTCGGTGGAAACGTTTCTTGTGTTTATGAGATGAGGGGTTGTTTAGCAGGGCTGCAATGAAAGCAGGGCGCTCGTGTATCCCAGGCTCAGATTTTACTCGCGCAGTTGTGTCAAGCTTTGCAAAACTTGAGGTCCTGGGCACCTCGTGGCCGAGACAGGTGAGGATGGTGGGAAGTCAGAAAGCAAAGCTGGGATCATTTGAGTGCTGGGATGTGTGGCTGTCGGGGTTTGTTGCTGCAGTCCTGAAGCGTGGTGGCAGCCAGGGCCGGGTGCTGCGCTCCTGGGCTGCCTTCTGCTTGTAGGTTAATGTCCTGCAAAGCCCTCAAGCGGGTTTCTCCTCGGGTTGTGTGGCCGCACGAGGGCAGGGAGGTCACGGGAGGACGGAGCTCTTTGCAGAGGTGCGGGTTGGGGTGGGAATACAGCAGGGTGAGCTCTGCTGTCACTCTCTGGCCTGGGGGTACGGCGCACTGCCCACTGCTCCCGTTGCAAACATCATCAAGTTCAGTCTCTGTCACTTTGTGAAAATGGGCAGGAACTTGTAAGGATGGCTTCATTTCAGTCCTGCGTGTACAGGTGATAAATGTCATTGCTTAGTCCAACAGGAGGGAGATTGTTTATGAGTAAAACACTTCCCAGAATGCTGGACTTCTTTCTTAATTTCTTATTTTTGAAGCTATGGAGTTGGAAGTAGCAATAAATGATATTTTCACCCTGTGCAGCCTTACGGTAAGGTTAGAGCTCTTAAGCAAGTTGTAGATATAACTCCTTTCCTTTCCCATCCTTGAATTTCTGGCATGGAGCTGTCAGCAGCACTGGAAGCGAGGAGCAGCCAGGAGCCCGGTACCATCCGTGTCTCCAGCACTCACTGATGTTCCAGTGGGGAAAGTCAGTCCCCATCTGTTAAATGAAGAGCTGTAGAAGGAATGCCTTAGCTGTGTTTCATAAAGGCCACGTGGCCGCCCGCCGCCGTGCTGCCGCTGCTCTGTGCTGCAGTGCCGGATCTGCTGGTGCTGCTGCCGCTCCTCCGGGCTCTGTGCAGAACGGCGTTGTCTCTGGAGCTCTGCACAGGACAGAAAGTGATTGCTGAGAGATTGCATCTCCCCTTGCAAACGGTGCAGTGATTAAAGTTGGCTCGGGTAGTTTGCATGACGGTGTTGCAGTGGAGGAGGCTGTGGGAAGATGGGCGATGCTCGGGGAGGCGGCGGCGACTGAGTGCTGCATTCCTGATCAGAAATGGTGCTTAACCTCACAGCGTGCTCATCTGCTGTGGGAAGGTTTGTTGTGTGTGGGAGGGGAGAAAAAAAATAAAGCAGGGTGCCGGAGATGTCCCTTGGTTTTGATCAGCAGTCCTTACGGATTTCAGAACTTTTGTATTTGCATTTTGCATTTGATGATGCTCAGAGCAGTGCAGCAGGCAGCTCACCTGATTGCAGGTGAGACTGAAAGCATCAGTGTTATTTCTGCCTGCACTGCCGTAGTCACAGGGCTCCACCACGACATTCTGCTGCTGCTCAGTGTGGAGCAGCAGGAGAGTTTCCCAAGCAGGCTGTGGGTGCCCCATCCCTGCAGGCATTCAGGGCCAGGCTGGATGTGGCTCTGGGCAGCCTGTGCTGCTGGTTGGTGACCTGCACACAGCAGGGGGTTGGAACTGGATGAGCACTGTGGGCCTTTTCAACCCAGGCCATTCTGTGATTCTATGATTCTATGAAATGGGCAGTGATGAGCAGTGCTGGTTAGCGGTGGGCATCAATGAGAGTCAGTGGGTGAGATACTTAGGGGACATTTTTCACTCAGAGGGTGGTGAGGCACTGTTCACAGGTTGCCCAAGCAGGCTGTGGATGCCCCATCCCTGCAGGCATTCAGGGCCAGGCTGGATGTGGCTCTGGGCAGCCTGGGCTGCTGGTTGGTGACCTGCACACAGCAGGGGGTTGAAACGAGATGATCGTTGTGGTCCTTTTCAACCCAGGCCCATTCTAGGATTCTGTGAGAGGTGTGTGGATGGGAGTGCAGACGGCGTTTTGATCTCTGCTCTGCTGCAGGCAGCCCAGCAGGTCCTGGGCGTTGGGAAATACCGGCTGTACCTGAACAGGCGCTGCCTCGCAGCTGTGGTGGCCTCACCTGAGCCTGGCTGAGGATACAAGAGGAGCTGTTTGGATTGAGAAACGCCGACCAAAGCAGAGCTCAGTGTCTTTTGGAAACGGCTGTTTGTTTGCCTGTGATGAGTGAAGCTCCTGGTATGGGGGGCGGTCGGATCCTGTGCGGGGTTGGTGACGATGCTGGGATGGGGCTGCTGGTGGGGCCTGGCCTTCCTCCCCCCTTTCTTTTTGTTTAGCCGAAGTTATGGGTGCCAGGCAGTGGCTGTGTGCTGGGCAGGTGCTCTGAGTCACCGCAGGGTGTTATTTATTTTCAATATTGATAAGATGGAAAGGGTTTAAGTCCACCTGGGTGCTGAAATGGGAGGTCTGAGCGTGTCCGCAGCCGTGTCGTGGCTGAAGGAGATCCGGAGCTCTCTGGAATGTTTGGATGTTTTACTGGATCCAGAGTCGTCTTTGGGAGTGTTTCAGTGCTGGGAACGCACTTGCATCTGCCCCAGGAGGTGTGCGTGCCATTCTCACAGCACCAATGGCTTCAGTCCCAGGGCTGAGCAGTGTGGAACCGAGCATCACCCCAACGCATCCATTGGAAACGGACCCTTAACCTGGAACATGCCAGGCATGTGGGAAGAGCAGTCGGGCTGGATGTGTTGGTTGCACTGCCTTTTATGTTGCTTTTCATGTCATATCCTTTCCTCCAATGCAAATAAACATTAAGTTGTAGGGAGGGGCTGCTGGGAAGTGAAAAACTTTCATTACAGACAGCTGACATACAGGATAATATCTTTTTATGTGCCACCAACTGCATGATAGCTTGGAGTAAATCATAGTTCACTGGGTAAGGTTATTTCTGGTGCAGCTGTTTGACACAGGCTGTCCCATTCCAGCACACCCTTCCCATGCTGGCACTGGGCTGAAGAGCAGGGATCCAAAAGGGTTTATGGGATAAAAACAGGTGATGAGGAAATGAAGGTGGCCAGATGTTGGCTTTGGTTTGTAACACTAATTGTAGATGAAAAGAACATTAAGATTAAAGTTAGAGACTGAAGCTGTTCCCAGCAGCCTCACTCATGAAATATTCATGTATTTAGGGCTTTTAACTCATCCGATTACTTATAGTAATATTGTAATCAGTGCCACTTTCTGGCTATGGGTCTGTTGATGAATGTGTTCGTGGGCAGATCGATCACTGCAAGGTGCACAGATCAGAACACTGCTTTTTCAGGCATCTTCTTTACAATGATCAAACAGCTGTTTGAATGCCCCGGGCTCCTTTCCTCAGTGCCTTGTCCTTTATTCTGCAATCTCAGCGCCCCGCAGGCAGTGCAGCACGGGGTGCAGTGCAGTGCAGTGCTGGGGTCCATGCCCTGCAGCTCAGCAAAACCCAGTCTGCAGAACAGAGAGGCTGAAACTTTATTTTTTTTTTTTGTCGTTTTCATGCTGAGTTCATACAGACTGCATCTGTACGGGGAAAAGGTTTAAAAAGCCCAACCAGCATTGCTGCATAGCTTTTGGAATCAGCAGCATCCCTGCTTCTGTATGGTTGATTTTTGCATGACTTTCTCAGGAAAGGAGTTGCATGGGGGGGTCGGCTTTGCTGAGGTGTCCTGAGCAAAATGGAAAGTACAGAAATCACAGATAATGGTAATTAATATGCAAATGAAGTGCGGGAAGTTCTAAGGTCTGGATCAGAGTACAGAACTGACTGCCTCCAGGCCATAATGCTTCATAAACTTAGCATTAATGCAGGAGATAATTTTTTCCTGTCGCCTTCTGTCTTATCACTGTGCCAGTGGGGCAGGGGGAGGAGCTGCCCAGGGCCCTCCTGCTGCTGCCCAGCATTGCAGCACAGCTCCTCCCCATCGCTCAGACCCAGAGGAGAACAGCATCCCTGCTTTTCGGGCAGGAGTCCAGCTGCCCGGACTGTTGGTTTTCATTTTATTGTATAATAATCTATTTTGGTTGCCACCAAGCTTTAGCCATACCCGCTGAAATGGCTCATACAGAAGTGCTTTAGCCCAGCAGAGCAGCCTCCTTTAGGGAGGAGTGTCACTCTTATTTTCCATGCAGGAAATTCCGGGAGGAACTGCTGCAGTTGTTTTGCCCTTTCAAGCCTTGCAGACTCGGGAGGATTTAACACCATGAGCAGTGCTGTGCAGCTCTCAGCTCCGGGCCCTGATGCCTTCAGGTGCCAGCACTGAGCTGCTGACAACATTCTGCATCTTCCTTCTCTTAAAAGCTTTGCCAAAGAAGAGAATTTCTCCCTGTTCTGACCCCCCCCGATGCTCCAGGATGCAGCACTACAGGACCGAGCAAATACTGAAGGATGCAGTGCCATATTGGATATAGCCTCACTTTATTATAAATACTAATAATAGTAGTAATAATAATAATAATAATGGCACCCTTTTCTGTATTCAGGTGAATTCAGGCCATCCAACTTGCTGCTCTCCGCGTTCCCACTGAGCCAGGAACTTTGCCATGAAACGTTTCAAGAGCTGCTCTCCTGCACGGTGCTGATAAAACACATTAACACCAATCGGGTGCTCATTACCGGGCTGCTGCCGGCTGCTGTGGGCCATCAGCTGCCAAACAGTGCAGCACTAATTGGCCTCGTGCTCGGTGGGCACCACTGGAGCCGTGGCTGCAACACCCCTCCAGCGCACTGCTGTGTTTTGGGCAGGAAGGAGGCAGTGGTTTGCCTCCATCTGCCCAATGCAAAGGAAATAATTCCTTAAAGCAGAGGCTGAAGTGGCACTGACAGTCGGCCTGTCGTGGCTCTTAGTTGCTCTAATTGCATAAACCAGGAAGAACACGGTTAGGGACGTTGCCAGGCTACTATCAGCACAACAAATTATTCTTCCTGAGCAGAGTATGGTTGGAGTTTTGCGGTGATGGAGCCTCCCAGCTTCGGGCTGGAATTTAATCGGTGTTAAAAAGGTCACAGAGTTGGTTGTTTTTTGTGGGTTTTTTTTGCTTTTGTTCTGCTGGAGAAAATGGGGGGGGGGGGGGGGGGAAGCAATTGACAGAGGGAGTGGTGGATGGGGGGGACAGCAAATGGACGCCCTGCGAGCTGATTCTGTACGCGGTGCCCCTTTGTGTTGATGCGTTTTACTGGTGGGGAAGGGGCGAAACAACAGATTTTTTCGTAGAATCACAGAACGGCCTGGGTTGCAAAGGCCCACAGTGCTCATCCATTCCAACCCCCTGCTGTGTGCAGGTCACCAACCAGCAGCCCAGGCTGCCCAGAGCCACATCCAGCCTGGCCCTGAATGCCTGCAGGGATGGGGCACCCACAGCCTCCTTGGGCAACCTGTGAACAGTGCATCACCACCCTTTGAGTGAAAAACTCCCTCCTAGTTTTTGCTCCTGGAGCAGTAGCAGTGTTTCGCCCTGCAAGCTGCACTGCTGCCTTCCCTTCCGTGCCCTTTGTCTGCTTGGCATCATCCCCAGCGACTTTGTGCACACGCAGACCAACAGGACAAAAACCAAATTAGCCGCCTGAGTACAGCAGGCCTTGGCTGCACGGGGTGCTTCAATGGCAAAGCAATTTGGAGTGAGTAAGCGGGCGGTCGCTGCCATGGGAGTAAAACACTGTGATATTTAAAATTGTGAGTTCAGCACGAGGCCGGCTGCAGGAGGGGGGGCGGTTTGAGGAAGCTCCATCTCGAGGTGTTTGTGCTCAGAAGGGCACTTTTCTCACGCTGCAGCACTGTTGTGCTGCTGGAGGAGCTGACTCAGCCCCAGCTTTGGCAGCGTTGGCTCCAACTCGGTGATGTTGTGCCGTGATGTGGCTCAGGAGCGGCACGCGGTCGGGACTTTGGGTTTTAAGAGTGGACGTGTGCAAGGCAGGGAGGGCACGCCTCCATCCCCTTCGCTTTCTGCTCCTTGCTTGGTGCTTCACTGAACTGCTTTTCAGCTCGGGACTGGCTCTGGTCTGGGCTCAGTTCTCAGCACAGACCCACCTGTCAGTTTGGTGGCTGGTTTTGGTCCTTGGATGTGTGTGGGCCTCCATGTTGTGCTGACCGTCCTGTGCGCCCTGTGCTCTGCCAGCAGCGTTAGCAAAGCACAGATAGGTTAATTTGGCAAGTTCCTGCCTGGGATGGAAAGGGGTCCCTTGTTTTTAACAGAACTAATCTCAGTCTCAGCCCGTGGTGCATTTAGGATAAAAGCTGCTGAGGGAGCTGCCGTGGTGCAGCACGCTGCTGGTTTGATGCTGAAAGCAGTCAGTGGAAGTGCAGATGTTCTTCCTGCTAAATTCGTGAAGAGGGGAGCCAGGTTATTACCACGACATCTGAAATAACCACCTGCTCGGGCTGTGTGACATCAGTCTGTCAGAGGCGTTCAGCACAGCGTTGGATCCTGCGCTGATAACAAGCAATCAAATGAAGTCATAGCCTGAAGATGGCGCGGACGGAAGTTTGCTGACCTGTAGGTGGAAGCCTTGTGGAGCCTGCCTGCTGCCAGCACTGCCCTCCCCTGCCTTCCTGATGCTGCCAGCCTCAGCGGTGCTGGAGGAGCTGCTCTGCACCCAGGGCAGGGAGGTGAGCAGGGCTGCAGTGGCACAGCTGGTGGTAACACCTTCAAGTCCAGGCCAGCCTTGGGCTCACTTCTTTTTGAGAGAGCCATCTGCTAATGAATTAGGTGGTTTTTTTTAGGCAAGCACCCCTTGCCTCCCACCATCCCTCTTCCCATCACTTTCACCTGGCCGACGCATCATGAGGGCTTAATTGCTGACAGCTCCGGTTAATACTGGGGAAGTATTTAAAGTCCCTTCGTTTTCATTGAGTTATTTAATCTCTCAGATTGATGTGCAGCAGAGCCCTGTTAGGAGTGAAGCTGCATATCATGTCCTGCCCCTCATGCTGGCTTTGCCCTGAGTCTGGTCCGTGCTGTGATGGGTTAGAGTTTGTTTTGCAAACGTAGCTGTGATTAAAGGAGGAGTTTTGGTGGAGTGTTGAGCAATCTCCAGTAGGCATTAAAAATAAAAATAAAGAAACCCACAAAACACAACGAGCTTTTCATGGCCTAGTTCGTAGTAATTGGAAAAGCTGGCACAAGGAGCACTTAGAAGCTGAAAACTAAACAGGTTTGTTTATAGTAGCTGTGATTCAGTGCTGAGCTGCCAGGGTAAAAATAACCCCATGCATGGCCACCGTGTGGGGCAGGGTGCTGGCAGTGGCATTGCAGATGCCAAATGTTGGTGTGTGTGGGTGCAAACCAGGCTGGGAGCTGGGGGTGAGGGCAGGAGTGCTGAGCTTCTCTGCTCCTTCTTTCTCACCTCTGTGTTGTTGTTGTTGTGCACATGGGGCTGTGCACAGCAGCACAAATGCAGCCTGCACGCTGAGTTGTCACCTGCCCTTGGTCCTACAGCTGAGCACTGGAATGCCCTGTTCTCAGGTGTGTTTAAGTTGGATCCATACAAATGCTGTCAGCAAGGATCCCTTTGCTGTAGGCTCACTTCCTACTGCGTTTGGAGGGATATTTAGCAGAAATCTCAACACCTCCCTTACCTGTTTCTGCAACGTTTTGATTTCTGGGGTCTCAGGGTGGCTCTGCAGCGTTGGGTGCAGAGCTGCTGCAAAAGCATCTTCCAAAAGCAGTTGCTTGGCTTCCTGTGCCGTGCAGCACTGGGGCCTCACCGCCTCCGTGCCCAGGATTTCCACGCTCTGAAGAGTGGATTTGATGCTTACAAACATCGCTGGCTGAAAAGTATCTTCTGAAGAATTAATTTTTGTTCATTTTTCTTTCAGTGCCCTCGTAAGGAGCCTGGGAAACCCTTCAGTAGTGCTGTTAACACTGATGAGAGATCTTTTATGCCAAGGTACGAGTTTTTAATACTTAATTTGACAACTGGTGAAGTTAAAACCTGCCTGAGCCTTGTTTCTGCAGCGGGGGGGAAGCAGCTCTGTAGTTTTGTGCTCCTTCCTGATGTCATCTACCGCTGTACAAAGCGTCAACCTATGGAGGCAGCCTGGTTTCTTTCTTCTGGTTGTGAAAGAGCCAGAACCGACCACGCAGCCCCAACGGTTCTCTTGTGATGGGATCACCTCATTGCAGCTCAAAGCATCCAACCAGCTGCAGATACATGGCACTCAAGAGCTGCTGAGCAGCCTTTGTGTGATGGACGGTTACATTTGCATGTGGGTGGCTGTTCTCGAGCACCACGTGAGGGTTGCTTGGGACAGGAAACTGTGATCAGTACAAGGCGTAAAAGTCTTCTCCTGTATCAAAAGAAGCACCAAACGCCCATCATTTCGTGCTGCTTTGCAATGCAGCCGTTGCTTCAGAGCACGTTCCTGCACTGCACGGTGCTCTGGGTGGCACTGAATGCCACGTGTGTCCTGTGTCGAGGTGGGCCCATGCAGTTTGCCAAACAAAAAGTTGGTTGGGATGGAAGGTGGTAATTCTTGGAGCGCTCCGTCTGTGCTGTAACATTAACAAACTTGTGAAAGAGCTGCAAGATAATTAAGGCGCGTGGGATCTACAGTAACAAGGCTTATGCGATTCAGGATCTTGGTTTCCTGTTGCACTTGAAAATAAATAAATAAATAAATCAGCAAATACTGCAGAGAAGAAATGAGAAGTCAGTCTTGTATTGCTGCTGGCTGGAACTTTCCCACAAGTATTTTTACTATAAATAAGAAGTGAAAGAGTTCACAGCTATATTTAACCCATAGCGTGATTTACTTTCAGGGCTTCCTTGGGTGGAGCATCCCGTGGAGCCTTGAAAGATGCACAGATCAATGGGTTGCATTGATGGTTTCTTATAAAATAGTCAGCCCTGTGGAATTTCAAAGGATTATCAAGAGGAAAAGTGTTGCTGATTGGAATTCCCCTCTCCTTCCTAACAAAACCCACAATTTTAGAAATAAAAGGAAGTGAACATTACTTCTCTGGGAAGTTTTCAGCAGAAGAGCTTAGAGCTGCCAGGATCAAAAATGTTATCAGTGTCCTCAGTGCGCAGACATTGCTTGCACTGTCTTGAGATATTTGAAGCTACCATTCTGGAAAACCCCTTTCAGTTTGACTCCGTTTCACAATTTTTATGCAGTTAAGCAACAACAGTTTCAAGAGGTGAAGAAAAACAGCCCTGAGGTTAGCTTTGAGCTCTGGGTGCTGCTGCTGGCTTCAGCTCTGCTCTCTGTGTAAGGCTGGGGGCAGCTGGGGAGGTGAGAGTCTCGGTGTGGGTGGGATGCAGCGTCTGCTCTGCTGCAGCTTGGGCTCATGTCAGCCTGGCTTCAGGTTTCCCTCGGCTGCAGGGAGGCAGCAGCAAGGCTGAAGCCACGGTCCCGATTCTTTGCAGGAAGCTGGTGGTGGTGGTGGGCAAGGTGATGTGTTTTGTAGCGGACAGGGTGATGCATTTCTGCATCAAACCCCGAGGAACACCTTTTCATTTGCAGCCAATCTGGTGCAGCCATAAATCCCGTGGCAACGTTGGTTTGCAGTGCTTTTGAGAAATGAAACTTCCCTGGGCTCATAGCATTCATGTTTCTGAACCCTTACTTGGGAAGGAGGAGAGGATAACTGGCAGCTGAGGTCATTGTTTGCCCGACGCCCCGGCCGGGACAGCCCAGCCTGGCTCAAAATGTAAACAGAGCGTAAAATGTTTATGGCCAGCTTTGTCACTTGCCTTATTTGTCGGGGAATCTCGAGGAGAATGAGAGGTTTTCTCGTGCAGCACAGCGAGCTCGGGGAGCTGGAAGATTTCCTTAAAAAGGCACAGCCCTGGCTGGGTGAGCAGCGAGCGCCTGGCAGCTGTGGGGTCGGGCTGACCTTCCTGGGGAGAACTGCTGTCCTGCATCCTTCCCTGCAGGCTGAGCCCCTGCTCACCACTCAGCAGCCTTGTTACCTCGTCCTCGTGGCTGTAAAGCATTGAGGACATGGAGGGAAGGTGGTGCAGCGGGGAGGGGACTTGTGACTGCATACAAAGTGTTTCCCAACAGCAGAAAGCCAGCAGGTCCAGCTTGGGCATCCCAAACCCGAGAGGCAGTGAGTTCAGGGCAAAGCTTACTGTAATTAAAATGCTCTGTGACAAAGTGAAAGGAAGCACTGAGTTGTCAGGTTTGCTATGGGAGTGTGGGGTTGTGTGTGGTCGGTGCATACGGACACTGGAACGTGTTGGAGGGTGGATCTGTGCTTTGATGGCTATTGCTCTGCATGGCCCAAGCCAGAGCTGCCATCAGAAGCCATCTAAACTTGAGCATCCAGGTGAGCAAGGAAAGTCTTCACCATTCCTGCAGAGATTCCTCTTCTCAGCACATCTGCAGAGCAGCAGTGCACTGCTGCTTTGAGAAGGCAGAGTCCTGAAGGCGTACATGCAGTGCTGTGGTAACGTTGCCCTCCTCTTGCCTTGCAGGTTGCTGGTACCTGAGCAGCCCGCGCCATGCGTGAGTACAAGCTAGTGGTCCTTGGCTCAGGAGGTGTGGGCAAGTCTGCCTTGGTGAGTGGCTGGGAATGGTCCTGGCACTGCTGCATGCTGCTCGTGGGCACTGCTCACCGAGGGTGCTGGGGGTGGTGGGTGCTGGGGGTGGTGGGTGCTGCTGCTCACCTGCACTCAGTGACACTCAGGTTGCCTTTGTTACTGCTGGAGGATCTGTGAATTTGTCCGTATATATATATAAATATAAATATATATATATATATATATTTTTTTTTCTGAGAAGAAAGAAGTAATGAATCACTGCTGGAACAGTCAGCATTTGGTGCTCGCTTCCTGCAGATGTGTAACACTGCGGGCACACGGCACCCAGCCATGCTGCACTGATGGCACTTTGCACTCCTTAAGTGCTCGTGTTGTTCCTCCTGAGAGGTTTTACATAGAAGAGTTGATAGGAAAGCTTTGTAAGACAGATTTCTGTCACCTGTTTATCAAAGATCAGCCAAGCAGCCTCACCCCAGTCAGGATGGTGAGGAAGTGGTCAAGTGTGAGGTTATCTGGGAGGGAAGCAGGCCCTGCTCCTTGTCACAGAGGGTGACAGCAGCTGACTCACAGCAGAGAGCCCTGCTCCTTCCAGACTCCTGCTGAAATGGGCTGCTGTGGGCTGTCAGATCACCTGCGGAATCCAGAAGGGTGGAGGGGAAGGTTATTCAATTACGACTCAAATTTGATGTGCTCTTTCAGAGATCCCATCCTAATCCTTGCAAGACAGAGGAGTAAAAGCCTTTGATAGACTCTGTTCTTCCACAGCACCTTCAGCAAACTGAAATGTTTGCTTACAAGAACTGCAGTGCCTTCCAGGGGACCAGGAAAACTGGGGGGCAATGGGAGTCAGAGTGCAGCACATACAAGGCCTGAGTGTCCAGGCATGGGTCACATCCAAGTGGCAGCACGAGGGGAAGTGTTTAGGGCAGATCTGCTCTGAATAATCACATAGAGAAGAAATACTTCCCTTTCTACATGACTGATGTCTCCTTCTGTTGTGGTTTAATACAAATTGAGTGTCTGGAGAGTCACTGGATTGAATTGTGTGATCTGTGTGTAATCCTGAGTACCTTCACTGTTACTCTGACTTAATTGAGATCTGGGATTTCCACAGCAAATGCATTGCCAGTTCCTCTGATCAGATTTCACATTTCCCATATTTGGTGCTTTTTATTCTTCTGAAGTCACAGGCACTAAAATGAAGGCATTTGGGGGATCTCATCTTTTATAAAAAATGAGCCAGCAGTCCCAAAGTGGCTCAAGAAATGAGAGATTGCACAGATTTTACTTACATTTGTTGATAATTTATGTCTTTTCTCAGCAGCACAGAGCAGTTTGGTGCTGCTCCTTGTGGGTGAAGGGTTTTTTGGTTGTTACCATCACAGTCCATTTGCTTACCTGCTTTATTTCCCTTCTCCTTTCTCCCCAGACTGTACAGTTTGTTCAGGGAATTTTTGTTGAAAAATATGACCCAACAATAGAAGACTCATACAGAAAGGTAAAGTAGTGACCTGACACCTTCCTTTCACATCTCACACTGCCTGCTGCTTTTTAATCATGCTACGAAAGCCTGGCAGACTGAGCCAGTTGTGTATCTGAGAGCATCATAGATCCAGAAAGCTACAGGTAGTTTCCTTTGGCTTTGCAGAGCACTTCACAAACTTGAGGCTTCTGGCCAACCCAATGGCGTGAGCCACTGTAAAGCTGAATAATAAGGGAAGGGCCAATGGTGCTGTTAGTTTGGCTGTTCTTCTGTTTAATAGGAGAACTTATCCTCTGTTGCTCGCACAACTTGCAGCTTTCGCTTTACGTCTCTGATGGCTTTGTTGCTTTCTCTTAGAAATGGTGTTATTCTGCTTAGTTTGAAGGCCCATACAAAGTCTCTGCAGCTGCTTTGCACACAGGGCTGAGCAGAAGTCCATGTCAGGATCCCTGACCCGGGTGTTATGCAGCTCCATCAACAGTGCTGCTTTCTTCTCTGGGATTGATGTCAAGGAACCCATTGTTGTGCAGATTAGCATAATTGTTGCCATAATTAAAGACACCGAAACAGAAAACAAAACTTGCAGCCTTTGTGCCTGCGATAATTAAGCATAAATTCTGAGTTCTGCTGTTGGATTTATTCTGCTTTCATAGAATCACCCACAGGGAATCAGAGACGTTTCTTAGATGGTGAAAGGTTTGTTACGCCTGAGTGTGAGCAGAGCCCTGGGGCACAAGGGAGCCCCATGTGCCAGCTGGGGGTGTCACTGAGCTCTGATAGCAGAGGCTCTTGTGGTGCTGGGAAGGTGCCCTCATGCAGAGCTCTTTGCTGCAGAAGTAAGAACTGAAGCTGAGATTCCTCTCCCCTGCCTCATTTCAGTCTTTAGTTTTAACTGTTTCTGTTGTCTTCCCTTTTTCCCCAGCAAGTGGAAGTAGACTGTCAACAGTGTATGCTTGAAATCCTGGATACAGCAGGGACAGTAAGTAAAACCCCTCTTTCTAAATGGCACTGAGTTGCTTTCCTGAGAGTGGGGTGAGGTATAGAACTTAATAATGCTGTCGAAGCAATAGGGCCAGTACAGCAGGGAAAATCAAACAGTTCTGTCGAATAACCCAGCAGTGGGTCACTGTATCGACACACTGATGTGTGCTAGCTTTGTTTGTTAACTTTGCAAGTGGCCAAAACACACAGACAAAAGGATGAGGTCTTTGGGAGCAGGCTCTGGGGGTGAATCACAGAATCATAGAATGGCCTGGGTTGAAAAGCTTATCCAGTTTCATCAGTGCTCACCCAGTTCCAACCCCCTGCTGTGTGCAGGTCACCAACCAGCAGCCCAGGCTGCCCAGAGCCACATCCAGCCTGGCCTTGAATGCCTGCAGGGATGGGGCACCCACAGCCTCCTTGGGCAACCTGTGCCAGTGCCTCACCACCCTCTGGGTGAAAAACTTCCTCCTAATATCCAACCTAAACCTCCCATCTCAGTGTAAAACCATTCCCCCAAGCACATGCCTGTACCATGCACTGTGCCACCTCCTCATCTCCGTATAGCGAAGGTGTTCCATCATAAACATCCATCAGCCGCATTAAAGGCATTCCTCTTCCCTTGATTACAGGAGCAATTTACAGCAATGAGGGATCTCTATATGAAGAACGGCCAGGGGTTTGCACTAGTATATTCAATAACAGCACAGTCCACGTTTAACGACCTACAGGACCTGCGGGAACAGATCTTACGGGTGAAGGACACTGAAGATGTAAGTAAAACGTTGCCTCGTTTTGCAGATGAATAGAATATCTTCCGAATGAGGCACGTGGAAATTTGTACGTGAGTAAAATGTCTTTCTAGGAACACTCACTGCTGCACAGCCACGTTTTGTGTCGGAGTTCCCTCTGCAGTGTTTGTTGTTTTTAGTGTCACATCTTGAGTTTGCTGGAAAGCTGACAGTCTGGATGGGAAGTGACAGCAAAATGGTGGGAGTCAATTGAAGAAACAACTTTTCTTCTTTCATTTTAGCTCTGTTAAATTTGCCAGTAATGATGGAATTGCTGAAATGCATTTCTGGTGTTGTGCCAGGGGGTGGTACTTAGAATCACAGAATGGCCTGGGTTGAAAAGAACCACAGTGATCATCTCGTTTCAGCCCCTCTGCTGTGTGCAGGGCTGCCAGCCTCCAGACCAGGCTGCCCAGAGCCACATCCAGCCTCACTTGTTGAACCCAAGGCTCAGGACCTCTTCAACTTTCATGCAGCCTTCTGCTCAGTTTTGAGCTTCCTGTTACAAATTTCAGAAGACATCTTTTAACATCCCAGCACTCAAACCATTAACCTAAGTCTGAGTTTAAAATCCAGTCTTTCTTTACGTGACATAGGAAGTGATAGAGCAAGTTGTTGTACTTCCACTTTCTGCTCCGTGATGATTAATGCTTCTTGAAATAACCTTATAAAAAGTTTCATGTCTTTCAAATCTGTTCCACTAAGTAGCACTTTTTTCCTATTGTTACTCATTTTCATTTCCTTACTCTGTTTGCTGGGTGTGTTCAGAACACGTCTTAAAGTCTTGGACATCTCTGAAGTGTCTGGAAGGCTGCAAGGGAAGGACTTGGGCTGATGTGGTTGTAAATCATAGAACCACAGGGTGGTTTGGGTTGGAAGGGACCTGTAAGATCATCTATTTCCAACCTCCTGTTACAGGCAGGGATGCTTCCACTCGCCCAGGTTGCTCACAGCCCCTCCAGCCTGGCCTTAATGTGAAATGAGCTTTTGAGGAGGTTTTGTGCCTTCAGCTTTGTGATGTAAGAAGTAAAATTTACTTCTTGAAAATCAAACTGCCATCATTTTCTGATCAGTATGGCTGTTTTAAATACAAAAATTAATCTTGAGTGCAGCTGAATGAGAGGGAGGATACAAATACCATCTTTCAAGTGGATTAGAAAACGTACAGCGCGTTGGAAATTATCAAAGGAAGTGGATGGTGATTTATTTCCCAGCTGGAGAGCACTCATTTTCTGCTCAAAGAATGAAATGCTTCAGGAAATGGAACGAGGCAAACACCCACCAGCAGCAGTTCTTTGGTTTTGTCTTTTGGTTTTTCTACGTGTGCGTAGCAAAGGGAAACAGGATGGAGAGGGGCTGATGGCCATCACTGTGCTGTGGAGCAAATGACTTCTTGTGTCTGCGTCGTGGATGTAGGCTGGATGTGTCGAAAATGCACCAAATGTTTATTCTAACATGGCATGAGATTATTTATTGGAAGAGGAGGCCTTTGGGAAGCTGAGCTGCAGTTGCTCATTAGTTGGAAACCTCAGTTAGTATCAGCGAGTCAATATTAATGATGGTTTCAGTGCTGTTTGTAGTGAATGTCCTTTTATCTGTGTATAAAATGCATCAGTGATGCAATATGCGTTGTGATGCGATGGGCAGATGGCTGTGTGCTGGGGCTGTGGGAACGCATAGCTGCATTTCAGTGGCAGCATTGCTTGGGCAGTCTGTGTGGTGTGTTATGTTGCTGACACATCTCATCCTCTTGCTTCTCTCTTCTCCAGGTTCCAATGATTCTGGTTGGCAATAAATGTGACCTGGAAGAAGAACGCGTAGTTGGCAAAGAACAGGGTCAAAATTTAGCAAGACAGTGGTGTAACTGTGCCTTTCTAGAATCGTCTGCAAAGTCTAAAATCAATGTTAATGAGGTAAGTATTACAGCTGCTCTTTGTTACTTCTGCATGAATGCCATGTAGAGTTGAATCACAGAGTCGTAGAATCGTTCAGCTTGGAAAAGACCCTCGAGATCATCGAGTCCAACTACAACCTGACCATCCTACCCCAACTCTAACAACAGCTAAATCACGTCCCTGAGCACCACGTCCAGATGGATTTTTGGACCAACACATCCAGGGATGGTGACTCCACCACCTCCCTGTGCAGCCCATCCCAGTGCTTAACAACCCTTTCTGTAAGGAAGTTTTTCCTGATATCCAACCCTGGTGCAACCTGAGGCCGTTTCCCCTCATCCTGTCAGCAGTGAGAAGAGACCAGCCCCGCTCTGCTGCAGTCAGCTTTCAGCTGTTGGAAGAGAGCAGGAATGGCTCCCCTCAGCCTCCTCTTCCCCAGCCCAAACAGCCCCAGTTCCTTCAGTCTCTCCTCACAGGCCATATTCTCCAAGCCCTTCCCCAGCCTTGTTGCCCTTCTCTGGCTCTGCTCCAGCACCTCCGTTCCAAAACTGAGGTGTCCAAAACTGAACACAGAAGCATGCAGTGCTGCTTACATTTCCCTATCAGAAAGATAGGCTGCTTCTGAAGTCTCAGCCTGGGAAGAACTTGGACAAGTTTGCAACAGGAGATGCAGTTTCTTCAGCTACTGTTTCCTATCTGTTTTAAAGAAATCTGCTCCTTTTTGTCTGTAAAGGGTGGGTGACACCTCCACATAAGTGCTTTCTGTAGCCTGTGTCAGAGGGCATGGATAGCAGAGGGTCCTGAGCGAGTGGATGACTCTTAGATAAACTTTTATACGTTTTTAAGATAACTGCTGCTATTCTGAATGTGGATATGCCCCCATTGTGTCACTTGTTGTGTCGCGTAGTGTTGGCTGTTGGTTTTGAAAGTATTTGCTTTTCACATTCCTGCTACATCTGGCTGCTCAAGCAGACATCCCATCACAGTCCTCCTCTGGTAAGCCACTCATTTACTGAGACCATTTCCAAACATAAATCTGTCTGCACAGTTTTCCACGTTTAAATGAGAAACACCTCTGCACGTTGGCGTCGCGTGGCTCTTGCCATCCAGCACTCAGGTTTTATTCTCTCCTGTGAGCTATCTGACAGGGCCAAGGGCCAGCTTTCCACTCACAAACGCTAAGGTGACCCCATGGAGCAGAGCAGCTTCGGTGCCAGGAGATAACTGGGACCGTTTAGGAGCCTAAGATAAGGAGAAGTAGTGGATTTTGGCCCAAACCCAGCATCCTACTGGCAGCCAGTGTGCCATGCCCAGTGCTGCAGGCAGGGCCAGGAGCTCCTGCTGTTGGGATGGGGCTGCAGGAACCTCACCTGCCAGCAAAGAGATGTTGGGTCCTTTGCCATGTGTTGCTCCAGAACGTGGCAGTTCCCTTTGTACAGCCTTAGCTCTTGTTTGTAAAGGCTTAAAGATGGAAAACTCTTCTGCATCAGAATAGAAAATGCCTCTTATTGGTTGGTTTCTCCTACAGAAACCTTTCCTTTATATGTCATCTGTACACTTCTTAGCATCTGGGTGTGAACTGCTCCTCTTACCCAGATCTGGCAGTAGGAAACTTAGCAAAGGAGGTACAGGAGCAGCTGAGGTGCTCTTCAAATATTGGACACCACAGCCCAATGAAGGCAGCATGGGTTCATTTTGTTTGGGGCTATTAAACTGGGCACTGGTGCTTTCATGCACGTACAAGGCAGAAAATCTGAAATATCCAGGCATTGAAATCTGTTACAACCTGTTTCTTTGTCTTCTGGATTTCCTTGGAATCAACCAGAATTTGTGAGCAATCAGCAGCTCCAGGAAAGAAGAAAGTAAAGAGGAGGAGGGTGAGGCTTTCTGGAGGTTGAAGTAGTTCTGCTCAGTACCGTGACCCAACTCCAAGCAAGTTTGCAAAGCTCATTTTGCAAGGAGTGGGTTATCACTGAGAAAACAAATGACAGCAAAAAGCGTTCAGGATGAATTTGTTGCTGAAGCAAAAAGAGGTCCCTGTGATCATCCCCTTCTAAAAGAGTCTCCTTCAGAGCAGATGATTAGTTTTTCCTTGCTGCTGTTATTAATAAATTCAGCACCAAAGGCACATGAGATCAGCAGTAAGTGAATGACAGCTGCCATCTGAATGGCTGTGATGGAAACCAAGAATGCATCCTACCCAGCGGGGAGTGAAGCCAGGGCCCAGAAGAAAATAAGGGTCCCTTATTTTCTGCACATGGCTGGGAGCTCTGTGCGCTCTTGTTTAATAGGCAGTTGCTTGAGGAGTATGTGCAGCTAAATGGAAGCAGATTGATTGAATTTCTAAGACTGCAGACACCAGGAAGGAGCATCAACCTGCCAGCCTGCCTGATTTCTGACAC
This sequence comes from Perdix hodgsoniae, assembly GCA_035772895.1. NCBI lineage: Eukaryota > Metazoa > Chordata > Aves > Galliformes > Phasianidae > Perdix > Perdix hodgsoniae. The sequence continues at coordinate 1,733,073 of JAPSGF010000060.1, read as the reverse complement.
TTGAGTAGTGCTTGTTATTTTGGTACTCAGTTTGTGTTTTTCCTTTTCAGATCTTTTATGACCTGGTCAGACAGATAAATAGAAAAACACCAGTGGAAAAGAAGAAGCCTAAAAAGAAATCATGCCTGCTGCTTTAGACTCCCATGGCGCAGCAGCTCTGAGCCAGGTAAGCGATGTCTGGGCGTAATGCTCACCTGTGCTGCTCCTGGCAAGGCTCCTTCCCCCTCCCTCCACTCCTCTGCCTTCTGTCTGCTCCAAAATACACAATTCTTGCTGGTCTGCTGCCCGTGTTGGCCTTTCTTGACTGAAAGCTATTTCCACTGCTGGACCCAGCCTTCCTCCTTTTGCTTGGGCTGTGGTTTGTGACACAGCAGGAACTGGTGGGGATGGGTGCAGTGTTCCTCCTTGCTCTCTTAGGCTGTGACTCCGTGCTCAGAGCCATCCTGGGTCAGCTGTGCTTCCTCCTGAAGTGGCACTTGGGCGACTCGCCGTGCTGTCACAGCCCTGGCTGATAAGAGGACAATTGCAAATGGGTTTGGGTGGGACATGGATTTCAATGGCTGCCCACCAGGAACACAGCCCAAAACAAAACGCCACCAAAGGTTGGACGTATGCTATAAATAATCTTCCTGTGTATCTTGGCAGGGTACTCAGTGTGCTGACAGCTGCTCTGTCACACTGCTGGAAGAAAGCAGCCTCTCTGCAGCTGCGACTTCTGGCCGTGAGCAGCACGATGCCCCCTACCCTACAGCATCAGAAACCCGTTCTTTTTCTCTTCCTAGATTGCAGGAATGAAGAACTGTTGCCTAAATGGAAAGTGCCAGCGTTCCCAACGTCACCACCTTACAGAAATTAGTGACATATCTGAAGGAGCTTCTCCTGTTTTTGTTATACGACGAGAAGAATTTAGATCTTAAAATGGTTTGCACACAGTCCCTGGAAAAAGAAATTGCTCTGCGTGTATCTCTTGGAAATTGAAGACAGTAGCATTTCTCCTTTGCAATAGCAGTTAACAGATGTGAAAAATAAATATAATTGACTCTAGTGTATGATTATACAAAGGAGCATGGATGCATTTCAAATGTTAGACATTGCTACTCTAATTAAAATTTCATATTGACCCTTATATCATAATTTCTCCCCGTCGAGCACTAAAAATGTTCCACCATTATATTTTATATCTGTAACTATAGATATATATTATCTGAGATTTCCCTCTGAACTCACTGCAGCAAATAACTTTTTGAGTCATTGACTTCATTTTATATTTAAAAGTTACAGAATATCATTATTTTCATTCTGCCATTATATTCTAATTAAAAATGTTTGTGCATAATGCTTTGGAAAAATGGGTCTTTTATAGGAAAAACAAAAAACTGGGATAACTGATTTCTATGGCTTTAAAAGCAAATATATATAATATACTAAACCAACTCTAATATTGCTTCTTGTGTTTTACTGTCACAGATTAAATTACAGCTTTTATGAATGATTAAATTTTAGTACATTTTCATTTTGTTTTCTGTGTTTTTGTTCCGGTTTCCCGGGTTCGTGGGGTGCTTTTATTGGGAACCAGTGCTGAGAAATCCCCATCAATGAGTTGTTTTTCTCCATCTGGCCCTGATGCAGCTGTGGAGGTGAGCAGAGATCCCACTTTCTCCATGCAGCCCAGGCGGACCGAATGGAGACGCAGGGTGACAGCGTCAGTCCGCCTGCCCGCATTACAGCTGCTGGGGCAATTTGGGCACCGAGCTGCAGCTCCCCGCGCTTCCTTTTTCAGGAGGAGCCGAAGCGTGGCGATTTCACGTCGGTTATCTTTACTAAACGTACCTTGATTTTAGTAATAAAGTGATTTTAACGTTGCTCGGAATGGAGGCCCGCCCTCCGCTCGCCGGTACCGCGCACAGCCGCCAGGGGGCGCTGTCCGCCCGCAGCCGCCGCTTCCTCTGGGGTCTCCCCGTTCCTTTGGGATCCCCCCTTGGGGTCCCTGAATGGTGGTGTTGGATGCCGGTTCCTTTGGGGTCCCCTGGTTCCTGGTGTTCCCCCCGGGTTCCTTTGGGGGTCCCTGAAATGCGCTGGTTTCCCCAGTTCCTTTCACATCCCTGGTTCCTTTTGGGTCCCCCCAGTTCCTTTGGGATCTCCTAGTTCCTTTGAGGTTCCTGGTGCACCCCCAGTTCCTTTGGAGTTCCCAGTGGGCTCCCCCGGTTCATTTGGGGTCACCCGGGTTCCTTTGGGGACCCTGAATTGTGGTGGGGTCCCTTGTTTCTTTGGGGTACTCCCTGGTTCCTTAGGGGTCTGTGGCTCTCTGTGGGTCCCTGGTTCCTTTTGGGGTCCCAGATTCCTTTGGATCCCCTCTGGTTCCTTTAGAGTCCCTGGTTCCTGGTGGGTCCCTTCAGTTCCTTTGGGGTTCCCTGACCAGTTCCTGCTTGCAGACCCCACACCCGGAGCTGTTGGTGCACGTGTTGGCTCTCCTGTGTGCAGCACAACAGCCCCATTTCTGCTCTCTGGTGAACACTGTGTGGTTTTCATTTACAAATCAGATGTGCCCCAAAGCATTCGGTGTTTAATGCTTCGTGGGTTTAAAAATGTGTTTACTGAAGTGTGTCCTAAAGAGGAGTGGAAAAGAAAATCTTCCTGGAGTGCCCTCGTGTGCTTCTGCATCACCCAAGGATGCAAAGTAACCCAAAGCTCTGCTCCAAGGAGAACGTTTACGATTCCAGTCGAGCCACACAGCCCTGAAGTCGCTGCTTTGCACTGAGCACAGATTCAGCCAAAGTGAATCACTGCTGTCTGTACCAATTCACTGCTCCTCAAACTCCCATCCACGCGCATTTATCTCATTCTCTGCTCTCTGAAGGTTATTTTGGATGGCGTTTCCCACTGCGGGTTGGTCGGAGTGGCTGCAGGGGCACCACACGGATGCACACAAGCTCCCATAGCCAGCAGCAGGATGAGAAACTTAATTAATGTGAAGTTCGGAGCTGACCTTTGCAAAAATCATTAAAACTAATGAGTGTTTTTATCTGTTTTGCCAGGACTTGACTCCAAGGAAATGAAATTAATTCCTATTGTGGAACATTCGGTGAAGAGCCGGGCTTTCATTTTCTATTCTGTGTGTGAGTACAGGCTGTTCTGTGCAGATCAGAGCCCCGCACTGCTGCGCCTCATCGCAGTGACTTCAGCCCCATCCATCCAATCCCAGCACCGACCCCGTGGCCCCCTCTGCACCCCCAGCCCCTGTGCATGGGGCAGGACCCCCCCCCACACAGCTGTGGAAGCAGCTGTGCCATCTCACGGGGCTTTGTGCACGCTCAGAGCAACTCGTGGGAACGTGTGCTGCAGGCAAGGGCTGTGAGCAGAGCTTGGGGGGGGGGGGGGGGGGCGGGGGGGGGTCCCGGGGGCCCCCCCTGCCCGTTCCCTGTGCTTTTCCCACGCTGCTCCCCCCGCAGTGAGGCAGCTGTGTGCGGGAGGATGAGGCTGTGCCTGGCCCTGTCCCAGCAGCTGGGATGCAGGGATGAGAGAGCTCCACGTCCTTCACTGGCTCTGTGCAGGGCTGTGCTCAGCAGAGCATCACCTGAATTCAGCCCCAGGCCTGATGGAGCTGATGGCTGCCCCCTCCCCGAGCTCATGTGGAGCAGCTCTGCTTCTTCCCATGTTATCCAGAAGAGCCTGAGACCGCTCACAGCGACCCCATGGGGGTGATGGATGCTGACACACACTGAGGGCGAATGCTGGGACCTGGTGCATGAAAATGCCCAGCAGTAAAAGCAGCACTCATCCGAGCTCAGTGCCTCTGGGGTTTCTGGGAATTGGGTTGGAGTCAGTTCCCATTGCAGGCCGCCAGCAGAGTTTTATGGTAGCACAGCAGTGATCACCTGCAAACCCATCCCTGCCAGTGCACGGGGCAGCACCAGGAACAGCCTAATTAGCGTCCAGGCCAGGGCTAATGAGCCATGCTGAGAGCTGTGCTGCTGTGGCTGCTCCTGGCTGGGCTCCTGCCTTCAGTTCAGCTCAGCGCTGCGCAGGGAGCAGCATTTGTGCATCAGCAGGCACAGAGCATGGAATGATGCCCCTGTGTCTGCAGGGTCCCTGACCCAAAGGGCTGTGCTCCAGGAGGGCAGCAGCCAAGGAAGAGGCAATGATTTGCCAGAGGTTTGGAGCTGCAGTTACAGCCCAGTGCCCCGAGTGCTGCTGCCTCAACCACAGCAGCTCCCAGCACAGCGCTGTGTTTGCACACTGATGACATTTTCTTTGGGTGGTGCCAACATTCAAGGCCAAAAGCCGCTCCTTTAATCATGGGGTGAACAAGGAGCCCGTTGTGCTGGGGGTGCTCTGGCCCCATGCAGTGGGGCAGCAGCAGCTGTGGGCTGCGGATGGAGGCACAAAAGGGAAATTCACGGAGCCAAGCACACTGCACGCGTTATGGGGCAGCTCCGGGCTGCTCCCCAACAAAGCCCTGCCTTCAGCCCCTTCAAGAGGGGAGGAGGACACACAGGGGAGCGTTCCTGGATCTCCTGGCAGGAGGAACAGCTGGGAGAGCTGTGCAGCACAGGGCTGAGCTCAGCTCTTCCCAAGGAGCATCCTGTGCTGCAAGAACTGGTGCTGTTTTGCAGCCAGAAGGATGTGAGCTCAGGATCAGGATGGCCACATGAAGCACTGGGAGCCTCAGCCATGCTCCTCTCAGCAGTATGGAAGTCAGCAATCGTTTTGCCCTTTGCTCTGAGTGCCTTCCAGAGAAATCAGGTTCCCTGTAACCCCCTGCTTGGAGTGACGATGGCACAGCTGAGTGACAGCAGCCCCGCTGCCCTTCCTGCCCACGTGGGCACAAATCGTCACACAAATCAGCTCCAGCTGTGCACCTTTATGCAGCCTTTCCTATGCCCAGTGTGTGTGAATGTAACATTTGGAGGGCCACAGGCACCCCACATCACACTACGTTTCTTCATTTCACTTCAGGAATGGGCAGTGCCACTGCTGTGTCAGTGCAGCTTCAGTTCAGGGCAGAGCTCACAGGGTCTGAAGCACGCTATGCTGAGAGCTGCAGCTGTGCAGGAGCCCCTGTGGGCCACTCCTGTGTGCTAGATGCTGTTGGAAATGAGGGAGACCCAACGTTGGCCATCTCACACACAGCCACCACTGATGTGTAGGACACCAAAAGGCTCAGCATGTAGATGGGTGTGCAGAGCAGAGGGCAGAGATGGGGCAGAGCTGCTGCACTGCTGTGCACAGGGAGGGCCCTCGGCCTTTTGTTGAAACAGCCATATGTGGGGCCAAGAAAACAGCTTTTTCACTCCTCCATATCCCCACACTGCTGGCAACAGCCCTGCAGCTCCCAGCCCCACTCAGCGCCATACAGGCGGGTGCAGCTGAGCTGAGCCGCATCCCTCCCTGATGGGATGCAGGGCTGCTGCTTCCTCACCTCCCTGCTGCTCCGCTTCCTCTTCCTTCACGTCCCTCCCAGTGTTTATTCACTGCTCTCAGATGCTCTGTGAAAAGCAGAAGAAATGGGGGGTGGGGGTTATTTTTAGAAGCTGCAAAAGGAATTCAACCCAAGGCAAATGCAATTACTTCAGGTTGCAAGCAGGCTTCTGAGCAGCGAGAATTATCTTTTAAATAGCAACTGGCCTAAAATCAATGCCACGAAGCCATCGTGCAATGAGAGCATCGTTTAACCATTTGAGAACATTTACAGGAGCCAAATGGGGTGGGAGAGGACGGACAGTGCTGGCTGCTGCATACACCCCAATGGCAGCCCATGGTGTGCTGTGTCCCACGCCAGGAGCTGTGCATCCACTGCTGCTCTGGGCAGAGCCCCATGCTGCTCTCAGCCTGCGTGCTGTGCTGCCTCCAGAGCACATTTCTGCTGCAGGGCTCTCCCTGATGCTATTCCTGGACCACTTTTAGGGCTCTCGTGGCCCAGAGCTGCTTCTGGGCTGTTCCGGAGTGGGGATGGAGGAGGGGTGGGAGGGTTCCTTGTTCAGAGCTTTCACTCTGCAGTTGCAGAGAGACTGAGCTCCATCTCTGCTCCTCTTCTCTGCCCAGGTGAGCACAAAGAGTTGAGAGGGACTGGAGCAATGATTAAAACAATGAATAAAATGGCACAGAGGTCCGTAGGATGATGTTCCCTGACACATTCACCCCCAACAAGTGCCACGTGCCCCACGCATGGCAGCCGCCCAGACTTGCTTAATCATCCCATTGTTTCTTTATAACGTTAATTAAACATTCCTCTGGGATTGTTGGAACCTAATTAAATCGGGATCTTACAAAAGCGGGTGAAGAATCCAAACAAGTGTGGGCTGGGGATGCTTGATTTTACTCAACTGCTGTGCAGTCATCATCAACCAAAGCACACGTGGATGGAGGAGTGGGGTGGCCTGAAGTTATTTCCATGGCACAGAGCTGGGGCCTCTGATGAATGGTGCCCTGGGCTCAGGGCTGCTGTGTGCCATGGAGCCCTGGGCTGGGGGATGGCTGGAAGGGTGCAGAGCTTCCATCCGTCGCAGGAAGAGTTGGGCACGTTGTTCCCAGCTGAGATCCGTGCACCCTGCAGTGATGGACTGCGAATTGCTTCCCAAATTATACGAGCAATTACAATCAATGAGAGGGTATCCTGCTAAATAACGTAATTAGGTGAGCGCAGCGTGTTGGTATTCTCCTGCCTGCAGACAGCTTTAACCCTCTCCTCACTGTCTGTGCCCAAGGAGGGATGGGGGCACCGTGTGGGGCTGTGCCCAGCTCTGCTCTAATGCTGTGGGATTCCATGGGCTCAGCCCTGGGGATCCCGTAGGGGAGCATGGCTTGGTTACTGGCCACCTGCACATGTGCAGACGTGGGGATTTACCCATCACGTCCACATCCCATAGCACTGCAGAGAGAGCAAAGCCCAGAGATGCTGGAAACTCTTCACCACTTCCCTGCCCGCAGCTGCAGCCCCTTCTTCCCATCCCCATCCCCAGGACTGGGGCTGTCCCAGTGCAGGGCTCCTCACCTCTACCTCAGGAGCCACTGGGACAGCCAATTAGTGGGTATGCCAGGATTAATTAGTGTCAGCGTAATGGTTTGGAACCAGAGGGCTCAGTAAATATACATCTTCAATTCCAAAGCCACTGTAGGTTTACCCTGCTCTCTTAATTTCAGCTAGATGGCACAGGATGCCGAGTGCTAAGAGTCTGTTTTGTCCTAATCCTGCTTGTTTCAGGGCAGGGACTGAAGCCTCAGCCCATTAGGAGATACACAAAGATCTCTGCTCCTACATGGCTGCTCTGGACTCCAAGGGGCTCTGGGAAGGTGCAGGCATCTGGCCAGACAGCTCTCACTGCAGGGCTGGGATCCACATTATTATTTTACAGCATCATGTCCATGACTTCGCTCTCTCCCAAAGGAAGCACAGAGAAGTCCTCAAGTCGGTGCTTATTTTTCCAGCTGCAGCACGCAGGGAGATGTGAGTCCACGCGTTCTTTTCTTATTTGAAGCTTGTTTGTGATTTTCCGAGGTAGCGAATTGTTGCAAAGACGCGTCACATCAAATTACAGTTGTCACATTAAATCATATGATGGCAAAAAAAAAAGAAAAAGAAGCCGAGCCCCCGCTGGGAACATAATCCCCTCTGGTAGAGATATGGGGAAGCATACCTTTGACATGCTGCAGCAATGACAGGTTGGTCCCAGGAGACCGAAGCGTGGACAGCAGGGGCAGAGCAGCTGCTCAGCAGCAGTGCATGGCACAGGAGCAGCAGTCCCAGCCAGGGCCTGGCAGCAGTTGGCTTCTGCACTGCTCTGGGCTGCATGCTGGCTGCTCAGCTGGGTGGCAGTGGTCATTCTGGCTGTAGGGTTGGGTTATGATGGCCTTCCCCATAAGCTTGAATAGTCATGGACCGGCAGCAGCAGCTGGGCAAAGGGAAATAGAGGGGGGTGCACAGCAAAGCATGGTGCTGCTTCTGTGAGAAGCTCCGCTATCTGCCCAACAGCAGCACTGGTATCTGGGCAATGTTAAGAGACAGAGTGAGCAGCAAGCACAAAGGTCCTCTCCTGAATTCTTTTTGGCCCAGAAGACCTGGTGTGCTCGATCCAGGGAGCAGAAAACTTGGTACAAAAGTGGCCCCGGCTCATTTCCACACATTAACATGCGTGCATTCAGCTCAGGCAGCTGCATGCATAAACGCCTGGCGAGCTGCCTCCGGGTGCAACCTCTCTGTAATCGGGCTGGAACGGAATGAAAAGAGGAGGATGGGGAGGGCCGGTGCAGGCAGCAGGGAGAGCTGCAGCTGCACAGCACCACTGCCATCACCGCAGCCAACAGTGCTGTCACTGAGCTGGGAGTGACCTGGGACCTCAATTCTGCCTTCAGACGGGGCTGCTGCAACGTCCTCTGTCTGGAGCAGATGTGAAAGCATTCTGCAATGCTCCTCCTGAGGCACACAGGCAGTGCTCTGTGCCTTCAGACCCAGCATGTTGCTATAGATGGGAGAGGACAGAAACACCTCTGTGGGACGGAGTGGCCCTTTGGAGAAGGAAGGCACCGCTCTGCTGTGCACTGCGAGTCCCCCCTTGGCACTCATCCTCCAGGGCTCCAACTCCAGCTTTCACCTGTCACAGGCAGAGCAAAGGGACTAATTAAAACTGACAGCACGTCACGTTCGTTAGCTCTGGGTTCCAAATGTCACCCGCCAGCACCAACCCGGTGGTGTGAGCACAGGGAGGCCCCTAGGAGGGCCCATCTCACAGGGCTGCTCTGGCTGCTAATGGGACCAGTGCCCACGCTGGGGCCTGGCACACACAGCACTGGGAGTTGTGGTTCCGAGCTGCCCTTCAGCCTCTGTTTTTCTGCCTGGGGATTGATTTCTCCTGCCTGCTCTCCAGCTTGGTGAAGGCCAAGAAACCCGAGCAGGTGTTTCTCGCAGCAGGGCAGAGAACCACAAAAGCTGCAGGAAGGGACAGGAGCGGGCAGAGGAGCCATCCCCAGGTTAATCCAAGGGCAAAGCCCCAGCCCCTGCAGCTGAACAGGGATGGCGCAGCTCCCAGCTGAAGGAAATTGGTGCCAGAAAGTGGTTTGTATGTGTTCTGAGACCAGCCCAGGCTGCCCGCCAGCTGGAGAGGGCTCAGTACTTGATTAGAAATGCCACGTGGGTACAATAAACAAAAGGGAAGATAAACATACCCTCATCTGCAGAGACATGGGTGTTAAAGCATGGTTCAGTTCTTGGGAGCTTAAAGGGGGAGAAAGGATTCTGCTGATGGTCAGCAACTCAATGAAGGTGGTGGGGAATATACAGAGCAGCACTGGGATGTGAAGGATACAGATATGACAACTGGTTTCTTTCCTCATTCTGGACTCAGTATGAGGAGAACCGAGGGGAAATTGTTAAGTTTGCTCTGTGTGCACTCAGGAACCTGTGTGGTTGGTGGGACACAGCAGTGGGACCACCAGGAGCAGTGGGGGGAGCGAGAAGGCGATGCCTGTGTTTGCCTTCCTCTTGCCCAGCGTCAGCCCACCCTCTTGTCAGACAACAAGCTGTGAAACACTTTTGAAAACAGAGGCTTTTTAATTACAGGCACATTTGTGAGCCTTCTGGAGGCCATCTGACTGAGGCGAGCACACTGCGAGCATCGGTGCTGCCTGGGATGGGAGAGCATGGAGGCAGAGTGAGGAGCAGCCCTGGGAATCAGGGCACCAGATGGGAGAGCCCAGAGCTCTGCACACAGTGATATGGGACAGACACAGCACTGCCCTGGGCCCATGGCACAGGCAGCAATGGGCAGTGATGGGAGTTGCTGAGCAGCAATGAGCATCAATGGGCAATGATGAGCAGCAATGGGAAATGTTGAGCAGCAGTGGGCAGAAGAACAGGTTGCCCAAGGAGGCTGTGGATGCCCCATCCCTGCAGGCACTCAGGGCCAGGCTGGATGTGGCTCCGGGCAGCCTGGGCTGCTGGTTGGTGACCCTGCACACAGCAGCAGGTTGGAACTGGATGAGCACCGAGGGCCTTTTCAACCCAGGCCACTCTGTGATTCTATGATTCTATGAAATGGGCAGTGATGAGCAGTGCTGGGTAGCAGTGGGCATCAATGAGAGTCAGCGGGCATCAATAGGCAGTGCTGAGTAGTGCTGGGCAGCAATGGGGGTCAGTGGGCATCAGTGGGCATCAATGGCAGTGCTGAGCAGTGTTGCTGCTGCCACCAGTGAGCACAGGACCAGGACCATTTTTCACACTGCCTCATTAACCCCCCATGTCTGAATGAATGTTATTGGTGTCAAATTAACTCCAGCACGTCTGATCCCCTCTGGGCTTCGCACGCCCCAAGAATTGAGATTTCTAATAAATCCAAACTCTTGAGGTTCATTTTCGAGTGCTGCCTTCCACAGGGCAGGTTCACGGGGGAAGGTGGTTCTGTAATTATTGCACAGGGTTTGGTATTAATTGCACCTATCAAAGATGCAGAACACGGCTAGGACCTCATTAAAGACTGTCATCGTGCTAATTAGGTAGGTCTCATACTTAATAATGGGGAACTATTTCATGGCAGTTTCATGAAAAAAAGAGGAGAAAAAGCCATTATCATTTCAGGAAAAGTCCCTGGAGAAGTGAAATGGTAATTCACAAATCCTCCCCACATCTATTGGCAAATCCTGCTCCAGAGACAAAAAGGGGTAGGGCGTCTGGCTCGGCTGATAGTCCTTATTGTCTGAATGCCTCTTAAGGAATATTAATTAAATATATATATATTTTTTTCTCCCAAGAACGTGGAGATGCAACTACATTGACTCACGATCTCAAGCTGCTGTTCGAAGCACTCAGCTTGTCACTGTAAACACCCCAGTAAATGCTACTGCAACGCAAAATACCCTTTGGAGGTACACCCAGGGCTCAGAGAGGGCAAACAGGCAGCAGGAGCAGTGCTGCACAGCCAAGGAAAGGGGGGAATTCGGTTCCTGGTTCTGGAAAGAGCTGTTGTGCTGCATTCTGTTGGTGCTGTTTGGTTGCTGCTGTTTGGTGTTGCTGCTGCTTATAGAAAGCTCCTTCTCTCTGCTGGTGGGAAAGGAAAGTGGGGACTGGGGGGAGCATATGTAGTAAACAGGATGGCTTGCTGATAAATAAAATACTGCAAAAACAGCTTTTCAGCATTCAGAGAAATGTGAAACAAAACAATCAGACCTAAAGCCAGTGAGGAAGGAAAACAAAAGCTGCTTGCAACTCAGGTTCCTGAAAAAGTGCTGAGCAGCGCTGGCAGAAGCTGACCCGCTCTTCTCTCCTTGTATGGGCAGGAGCAGGGTTTGCCTTGTGCCTATATTTAATTTCTGAGGGGAGAAAATATTTCTCTCTCCATGCCTCTGCTCCACCAGCCGCTGTGTCCAGGGAGGCTGAAAGAGTTGCATGCTTGAAAAAACCAAACACTGCTGCTCCCACTCTTAAACTTGGAGTGAGCAGAACAGGTTTTTGCAACCCAACACCACAGAACTCAGCTGTGTGCTGAGCACTCAGGATGTGTCCCCAATGGGACGGGGCCTGCAGACGCATGCATGACCTCAGCTTCCATGCTGGGGTTTGGGTCTGGGGGCTGAGGCTGACATTCATGGTTTGGACACTGACAGCACGACACGGAGCGCTCCGTGTAGGGATGATGCTGCTTTATTGGTTGCTCTTGGAGAGCAGGATGCTGAAGAACTTGGTTCTTTCAGGACAGGGTTTGTACACCACAGCGTAAGAAACAAAACGATAACAAAGGTCTCTTGCAAAATTGTGTCACAGTGCAACGATAACAAGAAACATCCGTGGCAACGTTGTGTTGTGTCTCGATGTGACCCCTGGGAGAAGAGTGGGGGGAAAGAGGCAAAGCTGCTGAAACGGGCCAACGTCACAGCTCTCTGAGCATGGATCTCATCCTGCTGTTCTGTCTGCAGGGGAAGGAGAGTGCTGCAGGTACAGCAGAGATGCAGCCTGGGTGGAAAAAACAGCTGAAACGCAGCAGAGCTGAGATCCGACACCTGCAATGGGCGACTGTCTGAGTACGGCTGTCTTCTGAATTCAGAATTTTCCTTCCTTTCAAAGAAGTCCTTTGGGGTCACTGTTGAAATTGCCAGGCTCAGAACCCAGTTTTAAGTGCACTCAAGCAGGAGAAGATTTTTCTTAAAAAAATTATATGTATATTTGCACACTCATACACACACACGCACACAGTGAACTTTGTCCTGCTGCTGTTTCAACCAGAGGTGACCCGAATCTGCTGTCACTGAGGCAGGCTCTGGGAGCTGGCTCACCCCAAAAGCTGCCAAAGAAGCTGATGGTTTTCACAAACAGCCCCTGAGAGCTTCCAAGGGGCTGAGCCAGCAGAGATGCCATGTGCTGATGGCCAAAGCCACAGCTCACTCCATGGGGAGCTCTGCCTGCTCGGTCCTGGCAGGGCACAGTGTGTGGCCTCAGTCCCTGGTTTGGAAGATGCTTGGGGAAGCCACCGACCAACTCAGACCCAAACAGCTGTATTGATGTCAAACCCGGACTGGGTGTAGTCTATGGTGTCATGGACTTTCTTGGTGCCCATTTTAGGTTTCTCGATATGGCTTTCCACTTTCGGGCACCTCTCCGCTTTGCTGTGATGGTTCTGGATGTTCCCATGAAGAGGGAAGTAAAATGTCCCTTTGAGTTTGTTTGTCTTTTTGGGTCTCTTGGAAATCTCGGGCTGCTTGTCTTCAGGCGGCAGCCAGCAAGGCTTCTCCTTGAGAAGCCGATCCCGGTCTGGCCGAACGCTCCTCAGGAACTTCTTGAAGATGTTGGCAGTGAGGGAGAACTTCCTGCAGAGCTCCTGGGACCTGCCAGCAGACAGCGATGCTTCGCTCTTCTCCCCCTTCTTGTCCAGCTCTGGCAGGTCCAACCAGTTCCCAACCAGGTCTGCGAAGATGTTATCTCCCAGGACCAGGGGCTGCCTGTTTCTGCTCTGGGACATGAGGGAGGATGTCCAGTCATGGCTTTCATCACACACCGTCCATCCCCCAGCCGTGCCTTGGCTGCTGCACTCAGATGTCCTGGGATGTGCACGCTCTGTTCTGGCTGGAGCTGGGGAAGGTCCCTTGGAGCGGGAGCTGTCCTGGCCGCAGGAAGAGGAAGAGGAGGAATGGATGATGTCTCTGAGGCGGCTGCTCTCTGGGATCGAGGTGGGACGGGGCAGTGCTGGCTGTGGCACAGAGCAGGTGAGGGATGAAGGGCTGCAGCCCCCAGCTCCCGCTCGGCTCCGCGGCCGCTCCTCCGGCCCCGCTGTGCCACCCTGACAGTGCGGGTGCTGCTCAGGGATGGGGCCTCGGCCCCCCGAGATCTCCAACTGCTCCAAAGCTGCCTGGACCTGGAGCAGCTTTAGCTCCTGCAGTGCGCCCATCATGCAGTTCATCTGCTGGTGCAGCCCGTCGCCCACCTCCTTCATGGACAGCTGCAGGGAAGAAGCAGGCACTTGTCAGCGTCTGGGAGCCCCAAAAAGCAGCAGAGCTCCCCCCCCTCCCCTCATCCAAACACTGCAAAGACCGGCCATCGGATACCTCTCAAATTCTCCAGGGATTTGAAACAGTTTAAAAATAAGTCAGACCCTCTAGAAACAAGAGAAGCTGACAGAAGAAGCGGGGTGTTGTGACCTGACAACAAAAACAAATAGTTGGAGATGGCAGGAATCGCCTGGCAGAGCCCCAAGGCGCAGGGCTGGGAGCAGCCGGGCTGCCTGCAGCTGGAGCCTTCACTGCTGCTTTTGTTTGCTCTGCACTGTGCAGCGAACAAACGGAAATCAGGAGTGGGAATAATGAGACTGCGCCTTCCCCCGAGAACTGCTTCTATACCCGAAGTGCTACAGTAAATGAAATCCTAGTGAGGATCACACATTGCTACATAATGCCTATTCAGATAACTCTCGTTACAGGCACTTCTCAGTGGAGGACAAAGAAATGTCAACGTACTTGAAATTATGGAAGTAACATCGAACCAACTCTAAACTTATTTCCAGGAAGGCAGCAATCTCTGATTCCCATGCTAAGGACATTAGCAGCAGTTCTGCTTTATCCCTGAAATTTGCCGTACAGACTTAACTTCCCATGTTAGGCTTGAAAAACTCAAGTCTTTTTTTTTTTTCCAGAGCTTCTACATTCCCGTCTTCTTTTGCTCCGCTGCTTTCTCTTTAGGTAGGATCTGGATCACATTCCCAAAGCTGTGCCATAAAACAAATGGGCGATACTTTCCAACAGCTGCCACTTCAGGGAGGGGATGGGAAGGAGAGGGAGAGCAGCAGGGGATGGGGCTGGAGGTGCAGACGTCGCATCCATGCAAGGTGGTTTGCAGAGCAGATTAGCGCTGTCTAGGAAAAGCTTTAGCCTATGCTGCCAGAAACAAACCCTTTAAAAGGCTCGCTGCATTTTTTTTTCCTGTGTAGCCATAGATCTTGCAAGTTTAAGGTGGACAGCTGCGCCTGTTGTTCAGCTTCACCATCTCCAGCTTTAGCTTTTTACCTCTCCTTCGCTTTTGCTAAATTAATTCAATTATTTGCTCCATTTCCATTTCTGTACCCAGACCTGAGCTTTATGCCAGAGCAGCCTCCGAAAGCTTTGCTCTTCTGCAACAACCCAAGCCCGAAATCAGCAAGCTCCACACCGCTTTCTGACCACCAATCTCTACCTGCACTTCACAACCCAGAGCCAAAACCAAGCCAGCAGTCCGCACTCATTTTTCAAAGCCTCCCTTCCAAACAACACAGTTATCACTCAGAACGAAAGCGCTGCCCGTGAAGACACAGAGAAGCTCTCACCCTCCCACTTTCTGCCTAGAGTCCCCAGCTATCTCATTTTTTAACACCAGCAAATAAACCCCTACTTCTGCAGATATGCAAATAGTGCCCCACTTCCAGACTAACAGCTCTCGGGTTACAGAAGCTGAGGCCATATGTTCTACAAGCCTCAGACGAAACTATCACCTTACCTCTCCAGATTTGCTGTAATGCCTCTCGTCCTAACCTTTCTCGCCTTATTAATGGAAGTCTGTTTTATCTGGGGCTTTGCAAAAAGCTGGATTTGGAGCTGCCCTGGCCCCCCATTGGCTGCCTCTCATCAAATCCCCTGCAGGCACCGCGGCGCTGAGTGACAAGGGTCCTTGGTAATGACTGGGCTGATCAAACCCAGCATATGCTGGCCGGCTCCACTGCTCACCTCATTGATTCAATTAACTCCCCCATGATGGGTGGCATCATTACAATGCATGCCTCATCCGGCGAGGCTTTATTAAGCATTAATATTTCATGGGCAGCATTTGTCATCCGTGTGATCGTTTCTCACAGAGGGACCCATCCTCCCCCCAGGATCTGGGGGTCTGAGCCCCCAGAGCCCCGTTCCAGCACTTCCCTCATGCTGGGAAGTGAACCTGAGCAAAGAGGCCAATGCCAGCCTGGGGAGCGTGAGCCCCTGGAGAAGCAGCACTGTCCTCTTCCTCTGCAGAGATGCTCCCCCATGAAGGATGCTGAGGTTTGGATGCCGATTTGGGGGTTGCTGCAGTGTCCCCCCCTGGGAAAAGGAACCGATCCCACTTTCACCAAAAGGGGTTGCAAAGGCTTTTAACTCCGCTTGCAAACACTGCTGAAGCTTCAGGTTGAGGAGGTTGGAAAGACAACAAACCCCAATCCAACAGAAGCCTGCACTGTCTTCTGCTGTTCACAGTGCAGGATCAGCACTGAATGAAACCCAGCCCAAGTGAAGTCACCGACTGGAGATCATTTTGCCTTGGATCCCATCCACTTGTAATTACTCTGCGGTAATTAAGAGTACGCACCCTGGAGAGAGAACTCTGGGGAGAAAAGTTTCTTCCCTCATGCCTAACAGCCATTCCCTCCCCTGTGCCAAGAGGATCTCACCTCCCCAAGTTCCCACTCTGCGGCTCTCTGGGCATTAAGCAGTGGAAACAGAAATGCCTCCCCTAGAACAGAGCGCAGTGCTGGCCGGGAGGTGAGGTTAAGCGACCTGGGCTGTTGGGTGAGCCAGGCTGTGCAGTGACACAGTGGGAAGGATGCTGGCTGCGAGGTGCTGGGAACGCAGGGCTGAGCACAGAGCCTGAATATGGTGTGAAAGGAACTGAAGTGCAACTTGAGACAGTGTGAGTGTGGCACAAACCCCATAGAACCCTCATCTGGCACAGAGCCTCTGACTGCACACACAGAGGTTATGCAAGTGGCTTTATGTAACCCGGGCACTGTGGGCAGCAGGAGATGCTCCACCTCGTGCTCCTGTGAGCTGCAAATCCCTTCCCCACAGGGGAAGGGGCTTCAAAGCTTCACCTCCGCTTCCAACAGAAGACAGATGGGAACTACGACAGCTCACGGGCGTTCAAATTTGTCATTAAAGCTGGATGCCTCAAACTGCATCTCAAAATCCCGTATTTCTGAACCATAAAAAATTGGCACGGAAGAGTTTTACTCCCGGAGCAGCCACAACTGGTTTGCACAATGTATAAATCAATGAACCTTCCCTGACTAATTAACACTGCAGGATGACAACTCGCCCCAAGGAGCCCTTTCACCTGTGCTGGCATTTTAACAAATTCAAACCCAAATACCTGAGATGTGTGGAAAAAGGGAGATTCCTGCTGCTGTTTCCCACCCCACAGATAAATGAACTTTTTAAACTCATTCGGGGAAGGAAGGTTTTCCTATCAGCATCTAATAGGCTGTGGATGCCCCATCCCTGCAGGCATTCAAGGCCAGGCTGGATGTGGCTCTGGGCAGCCTGGGCTGCTGGTTGGTGACCCTGCACACAGCAGGGGGTTGGAACGAGATGATCGTTGTGGTCCTTTTCAACCCAGGCCATTCTATGCTCCCAGTGAATGCCTGCTCAGTGGCTCTGTGCACTGCCTGCTCAGGGCTGCAGCTGAGGCAGAACCGGGGCAGAAGAGCTCTGAGCATGGCTGTGTGATGAGGAGGAAGACAGATGTCCGGCTCTGAGGTAAAAGCAATGCAACAGGAGGAAGCTATTCCTGAGAGGAACAGGAAAAGAGCAAACGGCAAATAGCAGCTTGTAATAATAGGGCTGATAGGCAACAGAACCAGACAGAAACAATTGGTATTTAGAGGGGGTGACCTAATGGAGACCAAAATTATTTTAGAAGTGCTGAGCTGATCACATTGTTTCCGTTTCTGTTTGGGTCACTGTGATTAATCTTCCGCAAGCTGGAACTGTCCCAGCTCAGGTCTGCACTGTGCAGGGAGCTTCCCTCCAGCTGTGCTCTCTGGATGCTATGGGCTGCAGTGTTCTGCCTGTCCTTGAATTTCTTCACATGGATTTCAAGTCATCTTAAACTCTTTTCCTCCCAGAGTAAATTAGGGTGTAAACCGTGAGCATGCATCTGAAAGAGGAAGGAAGGATGCTGAAACTTTCCCAAAGGTTTTCCCAGGAGGTTGAACAGATCTCAAGCAGATGTTACCCATGGAAGACACAGTTCACAGCACTTAGTTAGCTGTTCTCCTTACCCTGCTTCTCTTTCCATTCAATTGCAACTGCCATTTGTAATGGCAGTTTGCAGCCCAGCAGTCTGCCTGCGCTGGGGTATCATAAACATTCCTGAATACATGCAGATGTGGTTTAAAAAATACAAAAATCCAATGCAGTCATCTTCAGGAGTCCTCCCTGGAAATAAGAGGACCAGGCCCAGGGTTATACACGATAGGAAATCCTCTCCTGAGCTTTCTGCTCTCCTCCAAAGCAACACCAAGGAGGGATTCTGCCACAACCTCCCCGGTGCCACCCCCAGGGGAGATGGAACCTGTAAGGGACTGAGCTCTTGATCAGTACAAATGATGCTGTGATTCTACCTGCTGATATCACTGCACAACCCCAGCCCTTGGTGCCCATCACTGACACCTGCTCTGCTGGACCTTCCTTCTGGGCAGCACTAATGAAGGCACAGAGGATCCTTTTTAGGCGTGACAGTTACCAGAATAGGACCCAGCGTGAGACAGTACAAAATAACTGGTTGTAATTTTCACACAGAACAAATGTTCTATTCCTGTAAGATATTCATAGCAAGAAACTCTGTCTCCCAAAATGTACATTAATGCAAGGAGGGAGTTGGACTCTCCATCAAACTCAATACTTTGATGCATTTATAATGCAAGTGCAATGAGGACATTCAGAAGTTCAAGTCAAAAGGTTTTTTGTTTTTGTTTTAAGCATCTACCAAAAAAACCCCAAAATCTACAAAAAACAAACAAACAACAACAACAACAAAAAACACAAAACAAGAGAAAGCCAAGAAAGATGAAGGTGCTCAGATTCAAGCTGCAGCTCTGGCCAACTTGTCTGTGAGCCCTCACCACACAAACCCCAAATGCAAGATAAATCTGCCCCATGGACACAGCAGCCCCTAGCCAGAAATAACAACTGATTTATTCTTCTGACTGTGGAGGAGCCTGGAAATCCCAATCCCACTGTACTACACTGATGTTACTATGTATAAATGCAAACAATCTCTGTGTCATTAAGTTTACAGAGGTAATGCCATCTGCAGCATGAGACGTGCAAATGAAATTCTGGAAGGGCTGCAAGCACACACTGCTGGCTCCAGTTCAGTTTTCCATCTACCAGGACCCCTTGGCAGGGCTGCTCTCAAGGAGTCCTCCCAGTCTGTACACACACCTGATGGTCCTGGCCCAAGTGCAACACCTCACGCTTGGCTTTGTTGAACCCCATTAGGTTCACATGGACTCACCTCTTGAGTTCATCAAGGTCCATCTGATGGCATCCCTTCCTCGTGTGCCATATCAATTGAGCTCGGAATGTGGGACCTCAGAAAGCCTGATGCCCACAGCCTTCTGTGTAGAGAAGTTATTTACTGGGAGAGGAAATACTAAGAAGCAAAGAACAGTTGGAAAACCCAACCAGCTGCATCGGTTTAGAAGCAAGCTGAACTGGAGGAACTGACAGAGCACCTGGTGCTACAGGAAGAGGTGAACACTTGCAGCCCTGCAGAGCCTCACCCAAGCACTGCAGACACATGTGGGGCACCTTCAGACACATGAAGGTTGGAAAGAGCACTAAAAACCATTGAGTGCAACCATCAGACCATGCCTGTGACTGCTGTAGACCATGTTACTGTGACACCAACCCTTGGTGACTCCATCTCCCTGGGCAGCCTGTTCCAATGCATCATCACTCTTTCTAAGAAGAAACGTTTCCTAATAACCAACCCGAACCTCTCCTGGCACAACTTGAGTCCGTCACCTCCCATCCTATTGCTGTTAAGTAGGACATCCAGACACCGGCATCCTTCCCTATGCCCAGCTGGTTGGTGATGCCCAGCTAAATGCTCGTACATTGCTGGTGAGATAACACTCAGCAGCTCAGAAAGCTGAGATACTTCTGTGCCTCGGGAGGATCTTTGCAGACTCAGAGTCTGGCTGCTAGTCTTTTGGTATTTAGTTTAATTGCATTAATGGAAGTTGCGTAAGTGCTGTGGCAGGTTTCATGACTGCCATACGAAGGACAGATGCCAGAAGGAGTGGCAGAGCATGACGTACTCCAAGCCAGCCCTACAGACTAGAAGAGGTGAACAAAGTCTCTGTATCTTCTATGCAGAGGCTGAGGGGCAGTGAGCTGACCCAGAGGGTGCTGAGCTGAGGTCGGTGCCAGCACTGGGATGAGACCACAGTGTCAGGAATGGATGCAGCTCCATGCTGGGCTCACGTGTGGCTGTGATGAATGGCTGTGTCAGCTGAGCTGTGCCTGGCTTCATAGTGCCTGTGAGTGGAAGCTTCTGAATGAATTCCAATCAAAGGGACACCACACATGCCAGAAACTATCGTCTTACAATGGAAAACATGCAATAGGAATATGAGAGCTCTCATTGACTGAAATGGGCCAAATTTATCTTCAGGAGCTGCTGTGAGAGGCCTGGGGGGGCATTCCCAGAGCCTGACACCGAGGCTGGGTGTGCATGCCTGGACCCATGCTGCTCTGTGCCCTGTCTGGCAAAGGGCTGTGTGAGCTCAGCACACAGCTGTGCTGGGATATCCAGGCACAGCAGCCTCAGCCAGGCACACAGTCACTTCAATACGGTCTTAATACACAAAACGGGGACAAAAAAATAATTATCAGAGCTGGAATCTTCGAATCCCACACTGATGGGGGATAAAGTTGCACTGGAAGATAACCTTTCCTTGTGAACCGGGAGCTGTGCCAACATAAAATAAATAAATAAATAAAACCATCTCAAAACCAGCAAACAGCTGCGATGGTTGAAACTGGAACCAAGCCTTGTGCAGGTCAGGAGGCCTCACACCTCTGCCTTGTGCTGCCCAGCTCCTCCAGGTGCACAGCTGCCCCACACAACACCCCATCAGTACTCCTCCCCTGACCACATCTGCTCCTGCACACACTGCAGATCCCTGCTTGTGAACTCAGGACGACGCTCTCTGACCAGGTTCCCCTTTAGCTGCAAGGGGGGGCAGCTGTTGTCTCTATCTGGCAGTGCAAACAAACTGAGCCCTTCCCACACGAATCTTGGTTCTGGTGCATTTAATGTCTGGAGGCACGACCTGCCATGTAATGAGGAAAGTGGCAGGAAGGCAGGGTCAGGAGGCTCCGTTCCCACTCGCCATTGAGCGCAGATGGCCCCAGCTGTCTCTTGCCCTGCTTGCCGCTCTTTAAAGAAACATTAATCTATTTTAATTCCAGGCTATCTTGACAGTATTGATTTTTAAAAGCTATTATTGCCGAGGATATCACTTACGGTTATTTTAATTAATACAGACCTCCCACCTCCAGTAAATCACTGCTTGCTGGCATTGCTGATGACAGCAGTGCTTTTGGAGCACCTTGACATGGCTGTGCTGAGCAGCACCAAGATGGGAATTTCTGGCCGAAATAAGTTTTCAAAGTGACAATACTTTGGCTAATAAAACGCTGCTCGGAGATGTGTGTATTGCTAAGATAAAATGCAGGGTTAGTGATGTTATTCTAGGCACGTTCTTTTGGACACTACTCGTTTAATCCACCTTCCAGCTTGCTCAGATTTTAAAGACCTTCCAGTTTACAACGTGCTGAGGCTCCAGTGGACCTCGGCATGTCTCTCTATTGACTCAGCACTGTTGCTTATACATGAAACGCTTCCTGTAATTCATGAAGGGTAGGAAAAGCGTGGCTAAGCCCCTGCTACAGAACTCTATCTGAAATCACCATCCTCTTAAACCCTACACCAGAAACTTCACCTACCCGTCCTGCTTTGCCTCGTCTTCCCCTTTTGTTCTCGTTATCTATTTATCGGATCGCTGCCTTGCTCCCCAGACAAACCTCCGAAGACGATCCATAACGCAGCAGTTCATCCCGCTGCTCCATCCCCAGCAAAGCCCCGCGCACCAACAATGCCCGGCTCGCAGACAAGCCCCAGCAAGTTCTAGCAGCGAGCTTACAATCCGAATCCGAGCGAGAAAACAGCGCTGATTTACGACAAAGGCTTTCCTATTGAAGAAGAGGTATTTTTCCAAACGTCTGACGGCTGACAACCGCACGCTTTCTTCGCATCGTTTTGATTCCTGCCAACTTACTCTTCTCGCACGCTCCCACAAACGCTTCTTTGATTCCCGATCTTCGCTGACAGCCGCTTCTTTTTCCTTTTTAAAGCGCCCGCTATCCCCGCCGGTTGCGGACAGCCCCGCCGCTCCCCCCGGCCCCGCGCGTCCCCGCTTCGCCCCCCGCCCGCCGCCCCCTACCAGCTCCTGCTTCAGCCGCCGCAGGTGCTGCTCCATGGCCGGGCTCAGCACTGCCCCTCCATGCGCCGCTCCGCGCTCCGCCTGCACACAGCGGGGAGGGGAGGAGAAGGGAGAGAAAGGGAGGGGGGTCCCGGCGCTGCCCGCCCCGCGGGGCGGCCCCAACCCGAAGCCGATGCGTGCGGGCGCGGCGCGGCGGGGCGGCCCCGCAAACCCTGCGCTCCGCTGGCGTTGGGTCCGGGCGGTGCGGGGATAGGAGACCCGCAGCTCGTGGGACGGGAATGCCCTGCCCTGCCCTGCCCTGCCCTGCACACAGCAGCGGGCGGTGAGGAGCTGCCCAGGGACCCATCCCACCGCCAGTGCGGGAGACGGTGCGCAGAATCGCTCCGTGTCACAGAATCACAGAATGGCCAGGGTTGGAAGGGACCTCGAGGATCACGAAGCTCCAACCCCCTGCCACACGCAGGGCCACCAACCTCCCCATTTCATACCAGCCCAGGCTGCCCAGGGCCCCATCCAACCTGGCCTTGAACACCTCCAGGGATGGACGGGGCACCCACAGCCTCTCTGGGCAGCTGTTCCAGCACCTCACCGCTCTCATAGCCAAGAACTTCCCCCTGACATCCAACCTCAATCTTCCCTGCCTCAACTTCAAACCATTTCCCCTTGTCCTGCTGTTATCTCCCCTTTCCAAGAGTTGATTCCCCTCCTGTTTGCAGGCTCCCTTTAGGCACTGAAGGCTGCAATGAGGTCACCCCGCAGCCTTCTTTTCTCCAGGCTGAACAAGCCCAGCTCCCTCAGCCTCTCTTTGTAGGGAGGTGCTCCAGCCCCCCGATCATCTCTGTGACTCTCCTCTGGACCCTCTCATTGTCCTGGGAAAGGATGCATTTCACCCAGAGGGTGGTGAGGCACTGGCACAGGTTGCCCAAGCAGGCTGTGGGTGCCCCATCCCTGCAGGCATCCAAGGCCAGGCTGGATGTGGCTCTGGGCAGCCTGGGCTGCTGGTTGGCGACCCTGCACACAGCAGGGGGTTGGAACTGGGTGAGCTTTGTGGGCCTTTGCAACCCAGGCCATTCTATGATTCTATGATTCTATGATTCTATGATTCTATGATTCTATGATTCCACTTTGCTGTGCAGGGTGTTGCTGGCTGCCTCCCTGCACAGACACATAGACACGGGAGCCAGGAAACACCTCCAGAGCTCCATACTGGGTTTGTCAGCTGCACTCCATTCAGAAGGCTTTGAATTTATGTATTTATTTATTTATTTTCCCCCAACGTTTCTCACATATTTTTATGTAGGTATTGTTTGTTCTCTGCTCTTCTGCACAATGTATTTTTGGAGTAATAAATGCTGAGTTCCCTGTGCTGGCTTAACAAGGCTTGTGTGAATCATTCTTCAGTGGGAAAGAACTTGATGGAATGAGTGATACTGCTCTCTGCTCTCACGTCTGGGGTGGGAGACAATTACTTGCTTTCTGCTGTAAATGTCAGCACTGTCAAAGACCGACTGCAGCCTTTGCTCTTCAGGTCTTTAATTCTTTTGAAGGAAAGCATTTTTTATTGTTAGTGACATTTTTGTTTGTAGAAGTCAGCCTTGGTGCTTCTGAAAGCTGACCTTTGTGTCAAAACCCATCTCAAATAGCAAGTTGGTGTTCTGGGCTTCCATGTATGTTTGGGAAATGCTCAGAAATTCACATTTGCTGATCTTTCCAGCATCTCTCCCATTACTATTCAAGATTCCCAGCCTCTTTTTGCAGGATTTCCATGTTCTGCCTACAAAGGGAAGCACGAAACTTTTGCCTCTTTCCAAGGTTCTGTAGGATGTGTGGCAGCAAAGATATTAACGTATAAAAGAAATGGCCTTATCAAAAAGCTAATTGCTTCTAACAGCACGCTGGGAGGTGAGCAGGACACCTGCCAGGCCTGATCTTCTCTAAGGTCTCAGCCAACTGGCCCAGCCATCACCTTCTCTTGCAGTCTGGCCGGGTTCGTTGGCCAGCTGGATGCTCCCCAAGGCCCAGGGCTGGGGGATGTTGCTCCCCTGCCTATCCAAGCATGTCAAGTGTCATATGGCAGCTCTGAACAGCCAGTCAGTGGTACAAAATCAGAAAGATGGCATTGTGTGCAGAACATGGGCTGGAACGCCTGCCTCCACCGATTATTCATGCTACACCGAAAGATCCTCCCTCCTCTTTCTGTGCCTTCCTGAAGAGTCTGTTTGCAGGAAGACCCACAGCCTCAGATCTGAGGTTTCTGCCTTGCTTGAGTGGCTTGAGATCTTTATTTTCTAAAATCAAAGAGCAAAGTTCTATAATTTATTATTATCTCTGAGCTGTAATGTAATATTTGGATATTACACCTTCCCTGCCGCTTGGCACCAAAGCTTGTACTTATAATACATAAGTAGGCCTAGGTTCAGCTGTTTTGAGCTGAAAAGTGATCAAGAACTTAATTTATCCAAGCCAGCTTTGAAACAATGGTATTTGTAGGTGACTTTTTTACATTTGGTGAGGAATGGACTGAAGCAGCCATCAAGAGGGAACAGCTGTTTATGAGAGTGGATAGTGATGGGACAAGGGGGAATGGTCTTAAATTGAGACGGGAGAGTTTAAGTTAGATATTTAGAGGACATTTTTCACACAGAGGGTGGTGAGGAACTGTTCACAGGTTGCCCAAGGAGGCTGTGGATGCCCCATCCCTGCAGGCATTCAAGGCCAGGCTGGATGTGGCTCTGGGCAGCCTGGGCTGCTGGTTGGTGACCCTGCACACAGCAGGGGGTTGGAACTGGATGAGCACTGTGGGCCTTTGCAACCCAGGCCATTCTGTGATTCTATGATTCTATGATTCTAAGATTCTATGATTTTATGATTCTGTCTTCTGTTCTCCAGGTTTGCTGTGTCTACACAAAGGAGGCTGCTGCTGAGCGCTGCAGTTTTGGCATCTTAAACAACAGCATGAAATCAGATCAGGGATTATCCCAGGCATGGCATTCTCTCCCCACGGTTTCCTTTACAGCAGTTGTTTGTTTATCATTATTTTAAATGGTGCTTCTCCCAGTGCTTGGGATACTCCAATATAAAACAAACAAAAACCAGCATACATATAATTATTGGAAGCGTTGAATCTAAGTTGAGCAATACTGCCTTTTCCAGCATGCCCAGCATCCAGGACCTATTGCACATGTCCATGGCAATGGGCAGATGCTGTGCTCCAGAAAGCTCTGTAACAGTTGCAGGACTGAGCTTTGTGATCTGCCAGCAGATGAAGAGCAAAAATGTTTTAGCTTCTGCTTGGCTCCTGTTTAAGGTCAGTGTTCTGGTCAGTTTTTTAGCCTCCAGGATTGCATATGTCCAGTGAGGCTGATATAGAAAGGAGCAGAATATCCATGTGCTCCAAACTAACAGGAACCTGGAAGAGAACAGGAAAATGAAAAGCACTTCCTCGATGGGATTTCCCCACAGCCCAGCATTTGGGTTCTCAGTGGGGACAACACTGCAGGCTCTGCTCCCTTCCGCTCCGCAGCAGTGTGAGCAATGAGCAGATGGTGCAGCGTGGTGGAAAATCAGGACTCCAAGAAAGCACGGAGTTGAAAGCAAAACCCCCTTCAGCAGAAAGCAACGTGGCTTATTTCAGCATAAAATGAAAAATTGAGATCCTTGGGCAAAAAATAGAATATGCCTTCAGAGCTGTACCCACTTACGTGAACTGCCTCGTTCCTTCTCGTTGGAGAACACATCTCTCCCTTCACAGCTGAGGGCTTCCTCATCTCATTTGTTGTCTTTCAGTTCATTGATCTTGTTCCTCAGTGCTTTCACGAGGCTGTTCTTTGTTGAACTAACAACTGTGCTTATCTCTGAATTTTCTTCTTTTTACTTTATTGCACACCCAAGGCGAATCTTTCAGAATTTCTTCTCGCTGAGGTTTCAGCATGACCTAAATTGCATCCATTGCCTTTAAAATCCACTGGGCCATAAGCAGCCATCCAAGGTAGGCAAGAATATCAGATCAAAAACTTGGATTCTGCTTCTATATTTGTGCATTAAGTGGTGAGTTACCCCTGAAAACAAAGCCATTTATTCCACGGGGTTGTCTGTTGTATGCAGTCTGCACTTGTGGCTCCTGAATTCCTCTCAGGCCCATACCCACTATGCCTGCAGCTCTGAAGTAAAGGCTCTCACAGCCCCAGTTGGGCTCCAGCCCCAAAAACTCCCCGGCCAGCACTGAAGTGTGGGGTAAGTGCCAGGGCAGCAGAACTGCTGCTCTCCCTGTGCTATCTGGAGCTCCAGAACGATTGGATTACAGCTCGGCTGGCTGCATTTCTGTGACCTAGATCATCTTCATACTAGCTGAAAAATAATTTAGCAAACCTTTGTATAAAAGCTTATCCAAGATTAAAATGAGATGATATTTATTTATTGCAAACTCTGGGCAGTCATGGTAAACCCCTCATCGTTGCCATAACTGAAATAGTTTATCTGAGCTGATATTCTGATGGCTTCTTTTTGTGACTCCTTAATGTTATCATACTTAAAATGAAATCCTGCATTATACTTGCTGTTCTCTAACATAAAAAACAAAGTTATTTTTTTAAGACAGGGGAGGTTGAGTAGTTCTCATTTAATTGCAAGCCTTGAGTAATAACAAAAAGGTAATGTGTATCTGAAAACCAAGAGCTTGCTTTGACTTTATTAACTTTCTCCTCAGAAATCCTCAGCTGTGGGAAAGGATAACACATGTGTTTGTGTATCTGTGTGTGAGCGTGACCTCTGCTCCTCATCTCCTTCAGCACCCACCGTGTTAGGCTCCAAACAGCACAGATAAATAATGCAGGGCCCTTGCCTGGGACAGCTTGCTATTTAATTCATGCATGCTGCAGAGAAGGGTCAGAAAAAGACTGGAAGTGGAATGTGGGAAGAATAAAACAGTAACGTTCTGTCTCTGTAAGTCATGGTCATTAAAGATGGAATGGGGGAATTTGGTGGGGTGACAAGCTGCTTGCTTCCTGCCCATCTGGCACTATGCATGTTTTTGGGCATTCCCTTACAGATCATTATTAATTGTGCATGTGAGGTTTTTCAGTCTGGAAGTAGCTGCATCAGCGCCTGCTTCTGCAGTGGTGGTGAATATGAATCCACTATCTGTGTTAACATCAATGGTACTTTCACTGTATGGAGAACACACACAGTTACTATGGCAGTGTAAACACAAACACATACTACGCTCCTCAAAGTGATTTCTATGTGCTGCAAAGTACAGAGAATGTCTTCACCCGAACTCGTTTGTGAAAGGAGGATGAGATTATCTCACTTTTAAACTATTTTATAAATATTATGGAAACCAAGACTTGTTCCGAGTAACTCCACGTCTTAGCAGATATAAAAGACAAATCCTTTGAAGCTAAAGGAATCAGGCAAGGCAGGTGCTTGTTTAAGTAACTATGTTCAAACCCACAATGAATGTATTTTAAAAAGATATACACATCATGACAGCTCTGGAAGCCAGTAGAAATTATCTTGGAGTGCTTTATTCCACTCTTTCAAAGAGTTAATACAGGATTCGCTGTAGTGGACGGAGAAAAAGTTCCAGAGAAAGAGATGGATGAATCTACAGTGAGTACTTAGTGCTGGTACTGGAGATGCCTGGATGTTTCTTTGTATTTCACGTGTCAGTCCGTGGGAAGACTTGGAACAATGCAAGCTGGAAGCTGAACATGTGATATGGGCCCTTGCCATGCTTCTGGAAGATAAGTGCTCTGTGATCTGAAGCAGTGAGAAGCTGACCTTGGTATCAGCATGCACATCTTGGGTGCTTTACACAGCTGTTTATCCAAAGCTGATATTTATATATGTAGGTTCGTAAAGGAAGGAACGTGGATGGAATTAAACTGAATATGTACTCTGCACCTCATAAAATCATAGAACAGTATTGGTTGGAAGGGACCTTAAAAATCACTTAGCACCAATCCCCTGCCGTGGGCAGGGATGCCTGTCTCTGCATTAGGTAGGACAGAACATCAGGACATGAGGTGAGATCGTATCAGAGACAAAACAGTGGTGAGTGCTGTTTTGGGGAAATAAAGCATGCACTGAGCAGTTAGGGGATGATTTATCCCTAGCAAGGGTTTTCTTCTAAGCCTTTCTTTCTGCTGATGATTCCTCTGGCAGTCGCTTGGGCATTTGAAGTGCAGGCAAGGTGGCACTGCTGATGAAATCTGCTACGTGCAGACTTCAGCTTGCAACAGCACAGCACAGTTTCAACACTGATGAAAAATACTCAGGCTGACGTTTACCGGGCTGTAGAAATCCCACCAGTTTTTCAGATCCATGCTTTTTTTTTTGTTGTTTTTTCTTGTTCAACTGCTCTAAATGCAGTGTGCCTTTCTACGTCGTGTGGTAGCATGACTCTGCACCCCTGAGACAGCAAGAGAGGGAAAGTTTTGAGGATCTGAGCATCTCCTTCATCAGACACAGCCTCGTCTCACCCTGCATTGTGCCTCTACCACCAGCAGCTCCTGCTATGTGTGTCGGAAGAGCTAAGCTCTTAATACATCTAACTTACAGAGCTGGAGCTTATTAAAGCACCAGGTACTATGGTTGTCACAGTGAACTACAAGAAATGATGGGGTGGCTGACTAGTATGAACAAGCAAATGTCCACGGCGTTACTTTGGAAGTCATGCAAAAGTAAAGAGAGAGAGCCTGTGCCACAGCTTTCAGTACTGTGTGTGTACTGCAGGGAGTGGGGTGGCTGCAGGAGCTGATCTGAGGGACAAAAACAAAGGAAGATGGGCAACAAATCTGCCAGTGGTTGTGTCCTATGCAGCATACAGACATCGAGATGGTTTGGAATCCCTCCCTCCAAACTCCAGTGGAGGCTGAGAAAATTGATTAAGCCTCCACAGACAGCAGTGTCTTTCTGAATTAAGGCGATGTGTCTGAATGTCTCATTAACACTGCATGGCAGAGGACAATGATATCTGCATCCAAACCACTGAGTTGTACCACAGCATGCCCGCTATCTCAGGGAGAGGTGAGGGAAGCAGAGAGGTGGAGCAGCTCATTGCATGGGGATGTTTTATCACCTCTTCTCTACCCTTCCCAGTAAGTACAGATACTCCTGACTGCTCTTCCTTGTCTGTTTAAATCACATCAATTTAAAAGGGTTACAGGAGGCTGCATTTAATCAAAGCATTTGTTACATCCAGGTCTCCTTGTCCGTCTCCTTTCCCAGATGTATCCAGAGAATTATCTCATTGGAGACCCGTTTCCCCTTGAGGACCCAAGGGGAATATCCACTTAACAATTAAAGAGCAATCGGAGCTAAGAGGATGCTGGATGTCACCTCCTCGGAGCAGCCCAGCCCTGCCATCACCATCTGCCTGCCCTGCAGGGCTGAGCTCCCACAGCAGAGATGGGTGTTGCTCTCAGACATTCACGGGCAGATCTCATCAAATGATATAAAACAGCAGAGCAGACTCGGCCACTTTTTCTCTTGCGTGTTTCTGCCCGTAAGGAAGGAAGGCAAACAGGAGGGATTTCAGAGGCGCGATGGAGACCTTGGCACACCCAAAGCCATTGCGGCACACTGAGGCTTCCTGGAGATGTCAGGATAGCAGCAGTGTGTGCTGGTCCAGTGTGTGCTGGTCCAGCGTGAGCCACGGCGGACACCTTCCAGCTCCCACTGCCGTCACTGGAAGCTGTTCGGCCAGTCCAGACCGAACCGCGGTGACAATAAAACCAATGTGCACCCGCAATTCAAAACAAGTGCTCCGCAGAGGGCAGTAAGTAACGCACATCCAGCGCATTCACACACTTGGGTTCGGCTGAAGCGCAGAGCCGCGCCACGGTTTTATTTTGTTTTATTCGTAGGCAGGGCAGGGCAGGCACACAGGTAAACGCAGCGCGCCAAGAAACAGAGCGCCAACGCAGCGCGGCCTCGCGGCCGTTGCGGCCCCTGGCGGTGCGGCGGGCGGAAGGGGCGAACAGTGCGCATGCGCGGCGCGTGCTGAAGGTACTTCTCGCGAGATGCGGCGCGCGCTCGTTTCCTGCTCGCAAGATGGCGGCGCCCGCTGAGGGCCGGTTCCGCACTCGCGACGTGCTGCTGCCCGGCGGCCCGGCGGATTTCGGCTCGCTGCTGCTGTCGCCGCCGGTGCTGGCGGGATTGGAGGCGGCTGGGTTCCACAGGCCGTCACCCGTCCAGCTAAAGGCCATCCCGCTGGGGCGCTGCGGGCTGGGTGAGTGGGTGGCCGCGCGGGGCCGGGAGCGGGACTGGAGGAGCTGTGATCCCTGACGTGTGTGGGCTCCTTCCAGATCTCATCGTGCAGGCGAAGTCCGGAACCGGTAAAACGTGCGTCTTCTCCACCATCGCCTTGGATGCGCTGCTGCTGGACAGCCCGGCCACGCAGGTGAGACCCGGTAACAGAGGCGCAGAATGGCCAGGGTTGGAAGGGACCGCGAGGATCACGAAGCTCCAACCCCCTGCCACACGCAGGGCCACCAACCTCCCCATTTCATACCAGCCCAGGCTGCCCAGGGCCCCATCCAACCTGGCCTTGAACACCCCCAGGGATGGACGGGGCATCCACAGGCTCTGGGCAGCTGTTCCAGCACCTCACCGCTCTCATAGCCAAGAACTTCCCCCTGACATCCAGCCCCAGTCTTCCCTGCCTCAACTTCACACCATTTCCCCTTGTCCTGCTGTTATCTCCCCTTTCCAAGAGTTGATTCCCCTCCTGTTTGTAGGCTCTCTTTAGGTACTGAGAGGCTGCAATGAGGTCACCCCACAGCCTTCTTTCCTTCAGGCTGAACAAGCCCAGCTCCCTCAGCCATCCTCCCTCAGTACAAAGACAGGTAGGAAGGTGCTGCAGCCCTCTGATCATCTTTGTTGCTCTTCTCTGGACCCTCTCCAACAGCTCTCTGTCTTTCTTGTGCTGGGATAAGTGTCTGGACACTTAGTGAGTTGTATATAAACAGCAGTATTTGAAATTTGAACACCTCCCTGATGAGGACAGCCTGTGAGAGCTGGGGATTTTCAGCCTGGAGAAGAAAAAGCTCCAAAAGGACCCTATAGCAGCCTTCTGGAGCCTGGATGGTTCATACAGGAAAGCTGGGGAGGGAATTTTTATTTGGGCAGAGGGGAAATGGCTTTAAACCGGAGCAGAGAAGATTTAGTAGATTAGATATTAGGAAGAAATTCTTTACTGTGAGGGTGGTGAGACCCTGGAACAGGTTGCCCAGTGAGGTTGTGGATGTTTCCTCCCTGGAAGACCAGGCTTGATGGGGCTGTGAGCAACCTGGGCTAGTGGAAATGTCCCTGCCTATAGCAGGGGGTTGGGACTACTTAAAGGTCCCTCCCAACCCAAACCATCCTATGATTCTAAATCATTGCAACTTGATGTGCCTCAATCTTACAGACTTTTGTGTAGCTTTCAAATACAGCTGTTTGTCATTCACAGGTTCTTATCTTGGCTCCCACACGAGAGATTGCTGTGCAGATTCATTCTGTTATCACAACAATTGGGATAAAAATGGAAGGTTTGGAATGCCATGTCTTCATTGGAGGAACTCCTTTGGGCCAGGACAAAGTCAGACTAAAGAAATGCCACATAGCAGTTGGCTCTCCAGGTGTGGGCATGCTTCACTTTGCTTCACTGGAACTGATACTTGATAGTACAGTAGCTGGTACTTCTGAAATCTGGATTCCTTTGGAACTCTCCTTTATTACTGAAAAGGGGACGGTGCCAAAAACATTCAGACCAAGTTGGTGTTTTCAGTGAGAGATTATTCTAAATATGGATTTTTTTTAATGGTTAAAATTAATTTTAGAAGGTTACCATTGAGAATCCTTAGTTAATGGCAAGTTTAGATTCTCTTTAGCTTAAACTTGGAGTTAATATTTGAGAAGCTGTTTGCTTTTTTTTCTTCATATCTAGGTCGAATAAAACAGCTTATAGAGTTGGACTACTTGAACACTGCCAGTATTCGGCTCTTCATTCTTGATGAAGCAGACAAGCTTCTCGAAGAAGGCAGCTTTCAGGAGCAAATCAAGTAAGAAAAATGCTTAGCCATTGTATTTATCTGCAGATTAGCTCAATTTCTGTTATTCATTCTCATTTTTGTCTTTCATAGTTGGATTTACTCTTCGCTGCCAACCAATAAACAGATGCTTGCTGTTTCAGCTACTTACCCTGAGTCATTAGCTAATGCACTGACAATGTACATGAGAGAGCCAACGTTTGTGAGGTTGAATCCTACTGATCCAAGTCTCATTGGTGAGTTGTGTTTATTGTTCATGTTGTCAATAGATTGTGAACAGTGTACTGAGACCAAAACACGCCTTCACAGTTTTCAGATTCTTTCTGTATTTCTTTCATTTAAGAAAAAACTTACTGTGTAAGATTTTATTTGGTGGATGTGTTTGCATTTAAAAGTCTTTGTCAGCATGTCACAGCACCTAAAACAGCAGCCTAGCCTTTTTTCTTTTTATGGAAATCCTTAATTTGATGTCTTGGTTTCGTGCTCAGGGTTGAAGCAGTATTACAAAATTGTGAATTCCCATCCACTTCCACATAAAACATTTGAGGAAAAAACTCAACACCTGCAAGAGTTGTTCAGCAAGATTCCATTTAATCAAGCGTTAGTCTTCTCAAATTTGCATAGCAGGTAATAAACCCATTCAAGGATAAATTTCTGTACATCTTTTTTAACACTTTTTATACAGGTCTCAAAGCAATATGCAGATTTCTGAAATACAGAGCTGAAATGTTGAAATAGTCTGAAAAGTTACCAGTAAAACTTTAGCACTGAAGTACCTCATGTTAGATTACAGTGAGTCCTATTTTCTGTTGCTCATGTTCATTTATAAAAGGACTGTCCATAGGATTGTAGTGGAATCTTTGCCTATAAAGAATAGTGTTGTGTTAAGAAATGTACACGGGCTGTTATATGTGCATTCTTAATTACTGTTTTTATTGTGTATATTCTATTAGGGCTCAGCATCTAGCTGAAATACTAACATCCAGAGGCTTTCCTGCTGAGTGCATCTCAGGTAAGCCTGTTCAGAGCTTTCTGTTGGTTGAAATTGTGTGTCAATATGACCTAAAATAAGAAAATACCCCTTGATCTTAAAAACTTGATTTACATGGCCTCTGCTTGAATTAGAGTAGCATTAGGGTCTCTAAGACTTCCATGTTAAATTTTTGCACTGATGAAGCTTGCAGCCTTCTAATTTGTTTGAAAATCATATTATGAATACCTGGGCAGTTATTGTCCTGCTTGTTAAGGGTAAGGCTATATTTGCAGCTTGAAGCTGTATTTTTTGGGAATGCAGATACCGAATTTAAATCTCTTTATTTCTGTTTTCTCTGTAAAAAGCTAACAGCTAGCTTCTAGTGTTCATTAGAAATCTTCCTTTCAATTTTTAATTCAACAGCTTTTCATGGCTTATGGGGTGGTGATATAAAAATTGATCTGAAGTCTGTGTTATTCAAAGGGGTGAAGTATCTGTAATGGGTTTCTTTTTTTAAAGTGAGCAAAATAGATAATTTTAATGTATTTTCAATTTTGCCTTGCTTATTATATTTACTCATCTAGAACTGATGTTTGAGGAAGTTTCTCTCAAGCTTGCCTCTCATGTCATCTATGATTTATAAAGTAGAGTCTTCCAGGAGTTTTAGAGGCATAAGACTGTTGAGCATTGAAGCTGTTTGTTATTTTTTCCCCTAGGCAGCATGAACCAAAGCCAGCGGCTTGATGCTATGGCTAAACTAAAGCAATTCCACTGTAGAGTTCTGATTTCCACAGACTTGGTGAGTTACTATTTCATAGTGTACCTGTTGCAAATAAACCCATTTCAGAGAATTAATTTGACTAGAACATAAATTAGTTATTAAAGTATTTGATATGAGCACTGCTCTTGTTCAAAACTTAGTTGTCATCTATTCTCCTTCTGTTTCAAAAAAACAGTTGTAATTTTGCTGTTGAATGGCAGAAGTTTGCAGAGATTTCAGAGGAATGGAGCAGTGGTTATGTTTGAAGTACTCAGCCTTCTTTTTTCCTTTGGCTGTTGATGTATTTCATTTGGCTGCTGGTGGTTCTATCATGAGCAAAAGTTACAACTCGCTGGCAGGTATTTTGATGCTTGGAAGAAACATGCTTGTTTGTACTGTCAGTACAAAAAGAAAAGAAGTGATCCATAATTTTTACATTCCAATGTAGGTTGTCTGTTCTCCATGTAAACTCAGTGAAAAATTGTAGATGCTTTATAGTGTGTTGCAGCAGTTTGAGTTACTACGTGAGCAGTTGTTCGCAAATGTGTTGCAGTACATAAACATCTTTTCAAGCCCACTCAGTTATGAATCCCCTTTTGTCTTTGTTTTCTCAAGACATCTCGTGGAATTGATGCTGAAAAAGTGAATCTGGTCATCAATCTGGATGTCCCCGTGGATTGGGAAACATACATGCATCGTATTGGCAGAGCCGGGCGCTTTGGTAAAAACAGTCACCCGGATTTCTCGAGGTTACACCAGTACTTCTGGGTCTATTAGGTGATTATACTTTGTTTTCTACCACAGGAACTTTAGGCTTATCTGTGACATACTGCTGCCGTGGAGAGGAAGAAAACATGATGATGAAAATTGCTCAGAAATGTAACCTACGGCTTCTTCCTTTACCTGGTATGTTCTGTCCTCTGAATGCAACTGTATATTTTTTTCCCTATTGATTTCTTTCTGTTGTTCATTCGAAACTTCAGGTAACAGCTGTTTGACATGAGTATTTGCTGAAATTGAAATAACTTTGGTACAGTCAGGATTTTTATCCTCAGTGCTTGTGACCACCATTGTGTAATTATGCAAAGGAATAGAAAATGTCTGTAGTGCATGTCTGTAGATGAAGATAGGAACTTGAAATCCAGCTGTTTCTTATGCAACTACAGAACTCTGGAACTTCAGAAACTTAGTATTAAGCCTTTCAGCAAGACTGTAAGATAGAATAAGGACTGTAAGACAGAAGAAGGAAAGAATAATAGAAACAGTCCAAGATTCACTCTGCTCTGCTAGAAGGTATTCTGCTGGAATTGTAGTAATTTACCTTTTTAACATTTTTAAAACTGATTAAAACCTGATTTAAAAAATGGAAATGAAAAATAGTTCACTAATGCAGTACGTACTGTACGAATTAGCTTCCTGATGCCTCCCACAAAGAAAACGTTCTGTATATTTGAGCTTTTTCAAGAAGTGAAAGCATTGGTTTGCACTTTTAATTTTACGTATCTTAACATCTTATCTGCATATTACTTCAGTACTTATTTGAATTCTGGAAGGAAAGATGCACTTAATCGAGTGCTTGTTTGTTTCCTTTTTGTGCAGAGCCTATTCCTCCCGGAATGATGGATCAGTTTGAAGATGGGGAGGTTGAAGTCAAACCTGTTGTATACACAGGTGCTTCAGTAAATTCTGACACTGTGTGTCTTAAACCAGAAGAACCAGTACTTCAGCCTGTCCAAAATAATTCTGCAGAGGTACCTCAGCCTCATTCTGATCTTCCAGTTGGTAATTCTTCTGTAGAGAAGCCAAAAAATGCTTTGGACCAAAAGCAGGTGAAAAAGTACACAAATTCTGCCAAGGTGGAAAAGAGCAGCAGAAAGTCCAAAACCTCCAGCTGCAATACAAAGCAGAAGAATCAAGTAGAAACTGTCTCCAGAGTGGCTGGGCAGAGTAACACAGAAGTTCCAGATGAGGAAGCCTTAAAAAGAAATCTGCCCAGAATTCCATGCTTATCATCTTACAAAAACCAACAGAACAGTCCTTGGAACTTTTCAGAGTTTGTTGAAGACTATGAATACTTCATTAAAGAAGGATTGGAGAGAGATGTTGAAATTCTGAGAAGCTATTCAGGCCCACGGGATAAATGTGAACTCCCCAGAAATGGTGGTATAGAGTGGGAAGAGGTGGAACAGAATAGAGAGACGGTAGCAAATGATGTTCTGTCTGATGACAGTGATGCTTCATACAGTTCAGGGGCTTCTTCACACAGTAGTGGAAATAAGTCATGCTTTGAAGCATTTTCAGACAGGCAGGCAAAAAGTGCTGTCCCCTCTGCCTGTCAGGGTCTTACAGGCTTTTGTCCTACACCAGGGAAGCTGAAGGAGCTATCACAAGCCCCAAAGCAAAATCAGGTGAAGAAGAAACCTCTGAAACAAAATGCTAAAGAAAAGAAAAAACATTCCCATCAGTACCCTAACCCTGCACCAGGAAAAACTGGAGATGACTGCTCCTGTGGCTCTTGGGATGATGGTGTTTCTGGCTTTCCTCACGAGGCGTGGAGTTACGAAGACTACTGGAAATCTTACTATCAAGCATGGCAGAACTACTATGCTGCAGTTTCTCACTTTCACTACAGGAGAAGTTGCAGACACTTGATGTGGATGAATGCTTATGTCAACTCGGTCTACTTTCAGGAACTGCTGGAAAATGGTGATTAATGTACTGGCATTGTTTGAGTGAAGTAAACTGCTGTTTTTTTCATAAGCAGGATGTCTAGGTAAATGTTTTATATGCATTCCAGCAGTGGTGTTACCAGTTGTTAATAAAATGAAATGGCAGACAACTAAATGTTCAGTTGCAGTCTTTAAAATACTAAGTAAACAAAAGGCAAGTCAGTTGCTTCCATGCAAGAAACCTCAGTAAGGAGAAAATGAGAAACAAGCCCAGCTTTCTCTACTTGATTTTCTTCCATGTGACTTTTGGCTGAAGATGAATTCACAGTGAAGCTACAGAAGTTGCTTATTGTCAGAGATCATCCTCTTCTCTGTAATTCTTAACCAGAGGGCACTGGTAATAACCAGTTGATAGTGGCAAACTAAAACCTGCATCTCAATACCTGTATTGCTAATTTAAGTGCAGTTAATTAACACAGCTTAAATAACATTTCTAGAGCTAGATAAATGGCAGGCTGTGCAGTCGGGGTTGGTTTAATTATGCACAAGATGTGCAGCTACTTTCCTCAGGGTGCAGCACTATCAGACTTGCCATGCTTACAGAAAAGCTTTAATTAGAAAGGAAATTACCTGTTAGTTCTAAATCTAATTTGTATTTCCTGTTTTGTTGCCCTGTTTTTTATGTAGCTGTCTGGAAGCAGGACGAGATGAAAGTAGTGGCTGGCTTAGGCTGTTGACACTAGACTGACTTCACACTCATTTTGGAACTTCATTTTTAGTACATGTGAGATCACAGAGCCAGATCTCTGTAGCTAGTTCTACTGATTTTTGCCACGTTCATCAGAGCAGATGTGTGATTTGCTGCTTTTTTCTTTTCGTGATCAGAGTAAGATTGATTGGAATTCCTTCAGTGAAAGCCCTATTTCCTACCTGCTATGACTTGTACTTCCAAGGAGGACTTTTTCTTGTATTTGGTGAAATGAATTTGGTGAAATGCTCAACTCTGGCTACTTCCAAATCCATTTTTGGAAATACAATACACTTATGTGAATAAATTTTGTTGCTTGTGAGAGTTCTTAATGTTGTTGTAATAATCCCATGCAAATCTGTGGTGTCCCTGGCAACACTTTAAACCGTTTTGTTTGGCTGTGTAGTTTGTGTAGTTGTGGATAACTACATTTCATGCTGTGTCTTTTGGACTGTCAGAAGAATCTCAGGATTGCTCTAGCTCATGAGTGACATAGGAAGTCAGAGGGTTAATTAAGATTCACCTGTTGTCTCTTTTTGCAGCTGGGGAAACGGTTCCCCCTTGTGGGTGTCTTGCTTTACTACAAGAAAGAATGTAAATGCAACTGCTGCTCGGGTGTTAGTTTACATAGTAAGTAATTTTAAATATGTTTTTTTAAATGCCTCTAAGCGATTCTTCCTAATATAATCAAGATTAGAGCAATGCTGCTTGCTTTTTTTTCCAGTTGAAACAAACTGACCCATCTGAAATACAGGTTGTTAGCCTTGGCCTAACAGGAACTCCCAAGACCGCAGTGCCTGTGAAAGGAAAGGCATAATATGTGTGCTTTTAACTGTTAACTCAGGACTATTTTTGTCTTTTCCTTCCTCTGCCATACTCCATTGTACCACAACAAACTACCACGGCAAGAGGGCTCTCCTGCATCGCATCTGCATGATCTGAGTGTTTTGTTCTTGTTTCCAACATGAAGATTGCTGCATGTCTTAACAATCACAAGGAGGCAGCTGGTAAGGGTTTCCCTTAGGTATGTGCTTTAATGCTGTCCTACAGCATCTCTTATCTCGCTGTTCTTGTCAACTCTTGCTGAAGTAAGAGTTATTAGTGTTTCATTGCAGCTCAGATTGCTGAGGCCATCACCCAGCTCTCTCCAAAGAACCTCCCAAAATTCTTTAGAAGAAATCTACGGCATCATCTTGGTATTTGTGGCACATACTCTGTTTAATCCAGATTGGATACATCAGGTACAGCAGTGGCACAAGACTCAATACTGTAAATGATATACAAGTTTCAACATATGCACTACAATTCCAAAAGAAGACAACAGGAAACTTGGTTCTCCTAGAAAGTTGTTCTCAAATGAAGCTACCTGCAGTTGTATACGGTACATTTTGTATCTGTCCTCTGATGTTTGTAAGCAAAGCCCACTTATAGTACGAAAATAGAAAATAATAAGGTTGAGAGCTTCTCGTAACATAAAACTCCTAAAGAAGTACTATTGGAATGCCTTATTAATTTATCAAAAATATACCATCACCCGCGTTTTGTCAGACACCTCATTGGTCCGAGGAGCCTCTGGGAGCTCCCAGTCATGGCTGTGACAGAACTGAGAAGAACATGGGCTAAGGTGAACTCCTCACCCACGCAGCTGTGTAACCTCCTGTGACTAGCACTAGTTTAAACTGAAACCAAAAAAGAAACACGTGCACACGTATACATGTGAAAGTAACAGACTATTGGCTGAGATCAAAACTCAGGAAGGAATTTTCACAAGGTCTTTGTCACCTGGTCTTTTGAATGATCCACCCATGATTTTTTTTGTGGCACAGTGTTTTGTTTTTTTTTTTTTGCATTCTGACAATAATAGCAGTACTTTTCTGGTATGCTTTCTCCAGGTTTCTCTCTGGTGTTTTGGAGGTTTTTGTGAACTGAACTTCATCTTTTTATTGTAAAACTGGTGAAGAGAGGTGAGATGACTTCTTTGAGATCGTTTAGTGATTCATCAAGGCAATGAAGAGTAGAACATAGGTTCCTGAGGCTAACTCTCCTGGCTCCATGCAGTATGCACACTGCATTGTGTTTGCTTTTAAAGTTTTCCAAGTATAAAACCTTTGTGAGAGCATTTATAGCATCCATAAACATGAAGGCTAAAAACTCAAGTTAGCTAGCGCAGTTGCCTAATGTGTTGAAGAAAGTCTTTTTTTAAATCGTTGTAGTCTTTAATTAGGATAGATTTCATTGGTAAACTATGTGGAAGAGGCATGTTATTTATCTAATATTAAAAGCAGGTTAAAGTCTTCTTTTTATTCTAAACAGAATAAAGCTGTTGCTGTTTGTAAGCCATCCATGACTGCTGACTTTGTAGCTCTGCAGTCATTTGACATAACATATTAAAACAAGGGAGGTTATAACCCATAAATTAAAGCTGATCTTTAATGTTCCAAGTCCAATTTGTACCATCTGTAAGCTACAGCACATTTATGATCTCTGTACTAAAAAAAAAAAGCCAAATACTGGGAGAAACTTTGCTTCCCTTAGCTGGTATTGGTACACATCCCTTAGGCTGTCTAATCTGGAATGATAGGTGCTGGTTTGCAGCATGTTATCAACTATTTCAAGTTAAGCAAATAGCTTTGATTCAAATTTACTACTTCTGGAAACTGTAATAATGTAATGAAACTGGAATAATGTAATCCTCTGAGGTTTCAGTTTGAATTACGTATTACTTTATCCCACACTGAAGCCACTTGTGTTACTTAGTTTACCTTTTTCCCATTATGTCTGTACAGTGATAATTACTGACATAAAAAAGGTAGCTTTCTCACCCTCTGGAAAGGAGAATAATTTTAAAAGATATGAAAGAGTATAATGGTAATAAAGGAAGGGAGAATAAGAACTATGGCTGAACAGCAAGGGAAAAATCTTTGCTATTGAGATGTATTAGTCTGGAATAAGCTCTGCAGGGAAGCAGTGGGAGCCAGCCCTTACTATGGAGATTGTGAAATGTGCAGAAAGCAGTGTGATATATTGCAGTGAAGGATCTTCTGCTAGTGGGGATTTTGAAGGAAAAATTGCATTTTTGGAATGAATAGGTGGAAGTTAAAGTCCAGATGGGAAAGGTGCTTCTCATCATTCTTTGCCAGTTGGGTGTATTTCCTCCTATTAGCAATGCAGTGCCAGGTGGGATGAGGGTGAAGCTCTAGAATACACTGAAAATCTGTGGAAATGCTTTTCCCTCAGGAGATGGTTTCGAAAAGAAGCAAAATGCTTGGACAAAGGTGTTGCTTCTTTAATATTTTTAGTATTGCTTTACAAAAGACTGGTAAAACAATCCCCTTCCACTTGCTTCATGTGCAAACAATTTGTTTTTAATCGTTTTTCTTTCTTCATGAGAAAAAATTATAAAAATTTACAAGAAATTAGAGGGGGAATGGTAAGGTTTTCACAATGAACTGCTAATATTCTGTTGCCTTTTTGCTGAGCAGTCCCACTGATCAGACTGTGTTGTACCTTTCAGAAAGGCATCAGGACTGGAACCCAGCTGTGTTTCTGGATACTTCTCCTGGAGGCAGCCCACAACTGAAGACGCCCCCCTTCCATAAGCATCAGGAATGATAAGGATTGCAGGGGTATGTGCTTTTTTTTTTTTATATCCATAGCAGTGTATGTGTTTGGCCATGGGCATGCATGGTAGTGGGGAGGGTGATGCAGGTAAGGCAGGACAGTAATGGGAACCACAGGAGAGAATGACTCGAGTCCTGCTGAAGTTCTGGTCTAGGAATTTACAGGATTGACTTGGCTTTATTGCAGCAATGCTTTATATGTTGCTATTTAAAGACTACGAAGAGCCCTGCAGTTCAGTAAAGCTAATTGCTTCCTTTCACTATAGGAAAAATAGCTGTTGTACAGTTCCCATGCTCTCGTGTGCAAATGCTTCTTCCCTGCATTTCATTTGAGGGATCTTATGTCATGCCCTACCAACCACTGATATGCTGGCGATAGATTCTTGTCTTTGCTGTTTCAATGAATGCACAGTGCTCCCATAATGAGGATATAGCTGCGTTGGGCAATCCAGGGAGGTTTTGTACAAGCATGTTTTTAAGTGCTTTTGGAAGCATTACTCATTCTACTTCAGATCGGCCTATAAAGGGAGCTAATATCTCAATTAAAAATATTTTTAGCCCTATTCCTCTAGGCTCAGACTTCCTTCATTCTGTCTGTCTTTGTCCTCTGAAAGTCTGTGCTGAGCACTGTCTGCGTTGGGCAGCGTGTGCTGAGTTAATGGTAGAAGAGGCAAGGCAAATCTCTTTGAGCAAGGATAGTGCTGCCTTCAACTGGGACCTAGCAGCCAGCCAGAAACCCAAGCACTGGCTTTCCTCCTTCTGATTTAGCCTCTTTAAAAACGTTGGGTTTTTTGTTGGGGGAAGCATTTGATCGATAGCAATGAAATCCACCAACTGTGCTTTAGACAGGGGTTTTGCTGTGATTGCTATTTACAGATCAAGAAATGGGTGAACAGAGCTGGTGTCCCATTTAACACTCCATAGTAAATCAAGAAAAAGAAAGGCAGCACTGAGAATCCCTGCTGAGCCCCTGTCTCTTTGCAATTGTTTACTCCTGTGCATTGGAAGGAACACTGTACCCTGTCAGCACGGTGGCATTTAATGCTCATTCTGTGCCAGTGTAAATGAGATGGTGAGGTGGAAAAAGTGGTGGTGAGCGAGGCCTCTGATCTACAAGGCTGAGGGTGTTCAGATGGGGAAGCAGATATGATGACAAGTAATGAAATTCAATAGAGCAAAGGAAGATTAAATTAAAACATCCAGAAAAATTCAATAATGGCAAGATTAACTGCAGTATAACCTCCTACAGGAAGCAGCGAAGGCAGAGCACTTTAATCATTTAAAACAGGACTAAAGGTAGTTTTGGGTAACATATTACAGCACCGGGGTCAATGACTATAAGCTGATGCAGCTACTGAAGGCTTTGCCACAGCTCTAATATTCCTAGAATGTTGTAGGTTCCTAAGGAGGGTATTGAGTTAATGCATGAGCCATCTACTTCATAGACTAACAGCTTAGGAGTGCTAACAGAGCAGATTGCCAGCTTGTCTGTTTAAGTCAGCATGTAGGTCTATTTATCTATACATGTATGTGTCTGCATTTATTTATACGTGTATGTGTGTATATGTGTATATAAATATTAGTCAGGATAGATTATGACAGGTGTTTTAAAAAAAAAAAGGCATCCCTTTGCTGAAACAGCCTCAAACGTGCTCAGAGTAGTGAGCTCTGTAGTGCTGGTAAAATCACTGTTCAGAAACAAGATAGTTGAAATCTATTCTATTGCAGGCTGTCGGGGACTGGGTTGGTTGCCATTTGTGGGTGTGTGGATGGGGCCTTGAAGGACATTGGTGCATAACCACAATAATTAGCCAGGCAGTGGGTGACAGGTGGGAGGGGTGCATGATGTGTTCTGATTCTGCCCTTCATGCTTCTTATGGAAAGGGGACTTGAGAAAGGCAGAATGGAAGAAAAGAAATGTTGTTATTAGAGGGGAAAGTGAGTTATGATTTGGGACCATGTATTTCCTGATAACAAAACATTCCTAGAAAGAGCTTAGAAAGAGGGGCTAGGACTGACCACACCTTAGCTAACTGTATTAGCTTCCTATTAGGGGGCAGTACCACACAGTGTTACTTACAGGTTTTGGTTGCCTAGAAGTACATGAATTTTCTCAAACCAGCTGTAGAATTGCCAAAAGAAAATGCTGTCTATAACACATTTTATCAAATACTTTCCAAAATCCAGTGCTGCTCCCACTTCTCCAGTGGGTGCATGCTGTCCATCCTGTGCTGGGAATGGGTAACTAAAATTGCTAACCTAGTCAACCCCCAAAATCAGTGCAACCCAGAAGTCATTGACAACTGGAGCAACCTAGACTGTGAAAAAGCCAAATACCTCTCCGTCCATGCAAGATATTTGGCTCTGGGGTTAATTATATTATCAAGTATAGATCAGATGTTATTTGGCTACTATTTACAATGGGTTGTATGTTCAGTGCTAGCAAAGAAACTCAGTATATAGAAAACAAAAATAAAAATGCATGGGCATACGTTACAAGAAACCTCTGTCAGACTTAGTAATGCTTGATGCAGCTGAGTTCAGTGTTTTCTCATTCTTTGCCATTTGTGTGTACAGTATTAAAAAAAATCCTATCTTTTTTTTTTCCTTTTTAAAAATACAGAACTGGTAGTCTAGTCACATCTTACAAGTAAGTGATAACAAAAATAGAAAGCAGATACCCATGTGGGACTAAAACTCTACTGCAGCCTGTCTTTTTT
Source organism: Perdix hodgsoniae (assembly GCA_035772895.1). Lineage (NCBI taxonomy): Eukaryota > Metazoa > Chordata > Aves > Galliformes > Phasianidae > Perdix > Perdix hodgsoniae. The sequence continues at coordinate 1,689,836 of JAPSGF010000060.1, read as the reverse complement.
TTGTTTGTTTCTTTTCACAAATATGTTTTCACAGACAATAATTAGCAGACAAACACACTGTTTGCAATTGCACTGTATTGACTTAAAAGGCGGATACAAAAGTGTCTAAATAAAGAATGCCATCCAGGGTGAAATAGGTGTGTGTGTGTGTGTGCACGTATGTGCTGGCACATGCTTGTGTTTTCCTACTGTGCACCCAATGATGACAGCATGCTCTGCCCTTTGAAATGCAGTGTTGCTCTGGCGTGGCTCTGCTGCACACTCGCACTGACACACACACACACAAAGGGATGGGAATAGGTTTCTGTGACAGGTGGCTTCTTTGTCTAAATCTTTTCCTATAAAAGAAAAAAAAAACAAAACAATGTGAAGTTTTGGTTGGCTTAAAGGTTCTGCTCCATGAAGAAAAAAAAAATTCACAAAATCCATTGTTTTTCACCTTTTTCAGTCATTTCCTCATGAATAAATATTATCCATTAAAAACCTTTAAAAAGGTGCTGCGATACACAGTGTTATATTTCTATTTTCTTTATTACTCTCTTGTTGCCACGACGGTTCTTTCCCTTCAGCCTCCACAGGTGCTTTCTGCCCTGTCCCACAGCACAGCGCGCTCTTCAGGTGGGTTTTACTGTTAACAAGGCTCTTCCTCCCTCTCCTTATCCTTCCTCAGTCCCACAGCATGTCCTTGAGTCTGAAGAAAGCTGCCTCGTTGGGTCTCCGTCGCTAACCCAATGACCAGCCAGCAGGTTCATCCATCCAGGCACAATTTGCAGCAAGAAAGGAACATGGAGGTGTGGAGGGAGAGGGGCACCGGTCTTTCAGCCGCCTTCCGTGCATGAGACATCTTACAAGGCAGAGACCTTGACTATGTTGCTTGTGGTGGTGGTAGAAATGTTCGTGGAGTGGCCAGGGCTGCTGGGTGGAGGTCTGCTCTCACCTTCTGGTGTGAGCACCGGCGGTGTGGGGATGCTGATGATGGCTGTGGTTATCTGGGCAGCTTTGCAGTTCGGTCGCAGCCCATCATCTGATTTCATGTTGAGACTGGAACGACTGGAAAACAGATTTAGTGATTTGGCCCTTTTAAGAACCAGGCAGTAGAGAGGAGAGGAATGGTGTTTATTTTCAAGCAATGCCTTATTCCTCTGAAAGAAGGGCACCGGAATACTCACAAGAATCCACTTAAATGCTCCCCCAGGTCCCTGCCAGGTGCTGTTCATTTCTACCCACTTTACACTAAGCTTATTTAATACTCATCATGGTTAGATACAGCTTTTCACAAGGCAGATTGTTTCGCGTTTCCATTTCATTCTTGTGTAATTAAGAGGATATCTAAACACACCATACAGTGCACTCCATCTTTTTGGAGCACAGGTAGTTCTTTCTGAGAAAGAGATGTTGTCTTCCTTGCATTCTGAACGCCTCTTTTAAAATTGCTGTCCCTTGATCTTTTCTATTTTGTTTCATCTCTGTGGTAGTTTCAAGGATCTGGCAGCTGGGAGCATTTTTATTAGATCTGCATCAATTGCATCCTATAATTAATTACGGAGTGAAAATGATAGGTTGATCTCCGTGCATCTGCACAGCTACTGGAGTCTGCTATTACCAGCCCAACATGTTCATTTGAAACACAAGGCCTGACCTCTTAAAATACAAAGCTCCCAGTTGGAAAGCTATTGCTGTTGTTATCTCACCAAATGAGTCACCAGGAGGATGTTTTTTGATCTCTCAAGCATCCCAAGAACACCACAGAACCCATTCTGCTCCCTGGCTGCTGCAGTCATAGGCAGAGAGTGGGACAGCATTAAGGACTGGGAGGTTTTGTCAGTGGTAAGCACACACCCAGTGCATTGCATTCCACTAAAGCTCGCCCAGTGAGTTGCATCCCACGTGAAAAACAACTCGGAGGCTTTTTTTGATTACCTTTCCTGCCTATTCTTTCACGGTTTGGTAAGCAAGTGAAACAGCAGTGTTGACATTTAAAATATAATCACTGGCATCACATAGCACCCACATGGGATAGGTTCTCATTCCCCCGAATTACTGTTTCAGGTGTTGGTTTAAACTGCTGTCATTTTTATACTGCAGCAGCCGAAGACTTGTTCTGTGCTTATTCATTCATAATTCATTCTCTGAAATACCTTTATTACTTCTACCTGGTGTGAAGTATCTGCTTTTTGCCCTAAAGGCATCTTTGTTTCAATTTCCAGATCCCTATGATAAGAGTGGGGAGGAGGAAAACGGTAGGTTTAGAAACAGCCCAGCACTCAAGAACCCTCATGGGCTGAGGGAATTCAGTAAGTGTAGTGGAGATGCTAATCATGGCCTGAAGCAGTGATGGAGCACCTGGTAGGAAGGCAGGGTCAACCCGGAGGGGGGGGGGGCTCAGGTGCATGCAATACAGTGCATACAGTGCACCTGGGTGACCAGAAGGGATGGAGCTGGGATCCACTCCTTCCCAGACCTTATTTAAGGGTTGGCAGTGGAGGCAAGGGGATCTTGCTGGAGATCTGTGTGTACCTGACGTCTTCTGAAGGTAAGCAGTTTCTTTCCTTTGTTTCTGTGCTAATGGCTGCTGTGTTTGAGCAAGCCATTGAGCAAGGGACTTTGCTGCTTTGATGTCATTGCTGTGCTTTCTGTTACATTGCAGCAAGTCATTTTGTAATTGTGAGAAACATAAAGCGAGGAAATGGTTTTTCAGCAAGTTCTGTGTAAAATGATGCTATTTCAAAATCTCTATCTAAAGAGAAGTTTCTGCACCTCTGTTACTAAATGCCTCTTTAGGTGATAGCCATTGAGGTACTATTATGGAGTTTCTCCTTATTTGTTTCTCAGTTGTGATTCAGACCTGAGTAATGAAAATGAGTGAATTGAGTGTCCCTGATGGATTGAGTCAGTGTGTTCAGCTCGTTGTCCTTGCCTGCTCCAGCACTGGGCTGGCTGGGAGCTGGGCTTCAGGGTGGTCCTATACTACTGGTGCCTAGCTCAGAGCTGGCAACTGCTGGCTCCTGCCTGTGCGATTAGCGTTTCATAGACTGAAACTGATTCTTCTATGTTTAGCCTGGTCAGAGAAGAGCTACTATAGAGTTTAGCTTTCATTTGGTTCTCCCCAGAGCAGTTGCAGAGAAAAGTTATGTACCACTTTCCTTGGGCTATCATTAGAGGCAGGAAGACAAAGATGTTTCTAGCTTACACCCTTCTCCTTGACTGCAAAATAGCTCTCTACAACTTGCTCAAACGTCCTTTTGAATAACATACCCGAGGAGGTTGCACGCAGTAGCACCGAGAGCCTGCAGACCATACCTGGTTGTAAGTGAGGGCTGCTCACTGCACTGGATGTGGATGGTGCTGAGCTCCTGCATGCTGCGGAGGCGGGTGGCTGGCACGCTGGAGTTGGGAAGGTGCGTGGTCTTCTTGTTACGGCGAGAACAGCAAGAGGTGGTCAGGCCGTGGTGACTTGACAAGGAGGGGCTCCGAGAAGATGGGTAGTTTTGCATTGAGCTCTCCATGCAGTTCTGCTCGAACAGTTGCTCATCTATGAACTCGTGGTTCTGGCAGGGAAAAGAACAGTGCTATTACCCTCTGGTAGCAGTAACAGCTGTGACCCAGCAGCAGATTGTTTTCAACAGCACCTTTTGCTAGGTCGGTGGGATGTGTCAGACCCTCGTCTTTGTGAGATGCTCTCTGCCTGTGCCTGAAACTATTTGCACTAGGCAGACCTGAAAATGAATAACTCTGCTCACTGCAACCAGGAGAAGATTTTGCTGTCCTGCGTCAGTAGGGGAATAAGAAAATCTGCTCCAACGACAGAAGCATGATAGACTGTCAGTGCTGCCTCACTTACGCAGCCTGAGCTGGTTAATATATTGTCTGATTTTCCTGTTATTTGTGTCTGCATTCTGGAAGTGGTGCTATGCAGTGCTATGTAATTATTAAACCCCAGAGGAGAGGAGGTTTAGGATCCCTTTTTTATTTTTTTGTGTGCATAGGGACTGGATCCCATTGGGTTGGGAGGGCCATCTTACCTATATATTATTTACAGGATGCGGCTTGTATTGGTGCAAAGCATACCTGCAGTTCGTTAGGAGCTGCTATTAACTGAGTGGAAATAAACACGGCAGCTGAGAGCAGGAAGCATGTAGAGGAAGGAGGGGAATTCATAAAGCTGCATCTGTAAGGAGTTTTTGTGCTAAGGGACAATACAGCCTGAAAGAAAGAACTCACGCACATACACGAACACTCAAGTTCTTCTAACGTACATACTTTATCCAGTACGTTCTTTATCCAGCCCCTCTCAGCATCAGGAAGGATGGGAAACAACAGCAACCATGGTGAAAGCAGCCACCCGTTTTCACTGGAGCAACTAACAACTCTCAAAGGAAACGAGCACTGGGAAGCAGGAAGAGCCACGTGCACAAATTCCCAAAGACAAGAGCAGGGACGAGAAAGGAAGCCAACGCTCTCAAGACACGTCACATAGATCATAGAGAAAACAAATTGAATTAAAAAGGAAATACCTTGATGGTGGAAGTTCGTACAGATAACAGGGGATCATCCACAAGATAGGACAATCCCTACGGGACAACATGCCAACAAAAGATAAAAACACATTTGATTGTCCATTCCGGCATTCAGAAATTTAGTGCCAGCACTGCAAATATTGTCTCAGCATTCCAGCCCGTTTGTTCAAGTTTGAATGGGCAACTGGACCTTCCCTTTGCCAAACCTTGCTTGAATCAGACCCCTTTGTTCCTTCCTTCTCACGTTTCTGGTAACAAATGTCTTGTTTTGATGTTTTAAGAGCCAAAGGAGAACAAAGTTTCTGCTTCTGATTCTCAGGTAACCAAGTGGAATTGCATTGCCATTGGATCTCCAATGGATTTGAGTATTGGTGCTCTGTGGGTACACAGATGAAAGGTTTGGGTTGAAAGACTGCATTCAGCATTTGGAGAAAATATGGCCTGGGAATATCCATATTCAATCCAGGGATCAGAAGGAATGGAAAAAACTCTTTCTTTGAGCAACCTCCATCTGTTGTACTGATATGACAAAGTAGCCTTTGTGAAGGCAGCTGCAGGTTTAGATCTAAATTTAGAAATTTAGAGTCACCTTGTCATCATACACACCAGATTTCTGAGCCATTCAGGTGTAAGACTGTATGCTCACAAGACTGGAGATGCCACGACAGTAAGTGATGTACCTGAGGGATCTTTCTGCCTACTCTGGGGAGAGGTGAATTGCCCATTGAAACAAGTTTGCAACCATTCCTCATTCCATTCCTGCAATTTCGTCACAAAATGACTCTTCAGTGCTTAAAAATTCTTTTCCTACAGTTTAATGCTTCAGGGGGAGAAGCATGGTGTGGTTTCTCATTTGGCTGTGTGAATTTTAGAATTTCAACAGAAGCTGATTCGAAGCATTTGGATTGATAACTTCAGAATCCAAATCGGCTGTGGGATTTCTTATTGCCATTCTTTGCAGAAAATAATAATTAAAAAAAAAAAAAGAAAGCAATGTTTGAAACATCTCAGACCACTGAGACTCGCTGTCTGAGCGGGTTTTGTTACTATGGCAGACTGACACATCCACAAATGAGGATGTGCTTTGGCTGTGTTACTTCCAGCAGCCTAGCTGGCTTGTTAGCAGTAGAGTGACTCATGCAGCTCCATGAGATGTCCTCCACCCCACGCAGAGGTCAGAATGTCTGTAAGGCTTTGCGAGGGCAGATCCTGGGGCAGGGATGGCTGCCAGCTCTTGTTTGCCTCGGGCAGTTTGTTAAAGTTCTCAAATGCAAGTATTCATGTGAAATATGGGTCACAGCAGCAGAGCCTTTAAGCACAAAGCTCTAAACTGAAGAGTCAGATTGTGAAATATTTGCTTGTTATATAGAACATCCAGAATTGCTAGAAACAGAGGCAAGATGAGTTATCAAATGAATCCAATAGTCATTGATACAGGAAGAATCAGTTCACAGTCCTTAGAATGGTGACCTTCTGAGCTCGGTGTGATAACCCAGCTGTACCCAGCAGGTCACTGTAATTAACCAGACATCTTCCAGTGTATCGCTGAAGCCTAAGTGATATTCCAGCATAAGCCAAACTATGGAAGTGGAGGTGATTTATCTAAAAGAAAGCTCTTGCAAGTCAGAAATCAAAAGTACGTTTGATGATGGATGCAGATAGAAAAAGTCATGAATATTTCAAATGTTAACCTCTTTTCATTCTTTGTAGAATGAATCACGGTATATATTATGTGTGCCTTTACTGCATAACCTTTTATATAAACCTGGAAGTAAAACACATGTACCAGATAAACATCTGAAATGTTCCAAGAGACTTCTGCATACAGAATAACCTCGTGAGAAATGAAATTCTCTCTCTAGCAGCACATTGCATGACACAAACAGAAAAGTCATTGTCAGAGAAACTGCTTGATTGGCTTTGAGATAAATTAGCTTCTCTTGTAACCAGAACTGTAGCGAGAAAAAACATGTGCAACCTTTAAACCCTTCTGCTCTGCTCCGTGTAAAGGGCTAAAGGTTATTTTTTCCAACTTGGTCTTCTGTTGGCACCGAAGACCAGATGTAGTTTGGTTTCACTGACAGCAGCTTCCTCCAATTAGGACAGCAGAACTGTCCAGAGTTACTAATTAGCACAAGCAACAGATAGATATGATGTGTGACCAACAGCACGAGACAAACACAGTGTTTTTCTTTTTAGGAAGCACTGAAAAAATGAAACTTAGTATGCACCTCGTTTGCAGGATCTTCCTAACCGATTGCTGAAAGGTGATTTGCATTCAGGTGAACTGAGCGACCTGCTATTCACTTTGTACTGGTATGGGTGCCTGGGGAGTAGCAGACATCACGTCCTTATCCCTGTGTACAGTGATTTATTAACTTAAAGATAATGAAATCTAAATGCATTTAATCCAAGGCAGAGTGTTCTTGGGAACCTGAGCATCAATCTGCTCTGGCACAGTTTGTAGGTCCGTATTTTATGTCCTATGGAGGGCTGGTTCAGAACACACTGCGTGCACATCTTTTGTGCAAGGAGCCTGGGCTGGGCACGAGGGCTGTAAGATGTACAAAGGGTTGTGTTGCTACTTACAGTTGTTTTTTCCAGGCAGTGCAGCAGGTGGTGATGTTGGCTTTCAATTAAGGAGGTGCCTTTAGTCGTATGCTGTTCATCTTCAGTGGATCCCTAAAGAGCCAGAAAAAGAGGGGGGAACAAAAACCCAAACCAGGTGTGAAATCAGAAAAAGAACCACCAGCATCAGCTTTCACAGGGATAAAGATAACGATTTCCATGTTGTCTTCTCTCGGGTTTTTCTCATGAATCTCATGAGATTACCTCTTTTTTTCTTCTTTTTCTTTTTCCCCTCCTTAGTGATCAGGTGTGTAAGCTCAGGTGAGCAAATGAGCTCTGATTCAAAGCCAGTGTGTTTCTAGTCACTCTGTAGCTGCAGAGGAAGCCTTGGAAGTGCTGCAGGTGGGTGATGTGAAACCTCTGGAAAGAGAAGCTAAAGAGAAAAAGAAGCAATGCCTTGGTGTGTTGGGGGAAGCTGGTAGCAGGTCCTGAGGGCTCAGCTTTGGCATCAGGGCTGTGTGACTGCAGGAATTTGGGGAAGGGGCAGCTCAGCCGTGGTGTTAACAGTGCTTAGGATAAGCTGTGGATCTCGGACCAATCTCTGTTAAGCTGAGGGTCTTGATCTGCTAGAAAGATCTGAACGAGACGTGGGTGAGAGGTTGAGAGCTGGAGTTCAGTGTGCACGTAATGTTTAGGATCAGTCATCAGAGCAGCAGTAGATGGGCAAACTGAGTCAGCTGGGTGTGGGGGGAGAAGCAGCGCCCTGTGCTTCTGATCCACAGTCAGATGCTTGTGTTCAAAGTGCAGCATTTGTCACTTCCACTGTGATCAGATGCGCCTCAGAAATGGAAGCAAGAGATGGGTTGTTTAGAGAGTGTCTGTTGTTTAGAGAGCCAGGATTATTGTTCTCACTGCATCTGTTCTGCAGTGGCAGATTTAAGATCTGGGTTCTTAAGGATATTCTCTTACTGCCACCATTTAAACTCCCCAGTGTTAAAATTCATTGTGGCTTCGTGACACATCAATCTGAGCCAGTCTTTGATGAGTAGCATTTTCAAAGACAATTAAATGCATGAAAATGGCAATTAGATGCTGTGAAATGTTTCCCTGTGCTCCCTAAATAAGAGTTGCCTGGTGTCTCCTGCAGTGCCTGAATCTGAAAGTCAAAAATGGGTGTGCATGGCTTGAGTCTCTGCTTAGACAAAAACAGCAGCATTCTACCGCTGGGAGAGAAAATAGGTGGGGTGGGAGATGCAGCAGAGCATCTTAGCAGGAGTGCTAAGCCTTGTCTGCTGCTCCCAAGGGGGTCAAATTCAGCTGTGCTTAAGGCATCGCTTTTAACTACACCCATGTGTCCCACTGATTCACCACAAACACGTGTTCTGGATGCTGTTTTCCTGGATGGTTCTGTGATCCTTAAGTGAAGGAAAAATTCTGTCTCTGACAGATGCCAAAACAGAGCTGAATTGGTACATTTATAAAGCTGACTTGCTGTGCACGGAATTAATAGATTCCTATAGGAATGCTTCTTTAGCAGGTTATGGATTTTTTTGTTGCTGTTGTTTTGGAAGGTTGAGCCTTCCTGTCAGTATTTTTAGGAGTAGCCTAAGAAAAAAAAAAAATCAGTTTTTTCTTATTAACAACTCTCCTGGTGAACTAACAAATCAAACAGGTCCTGTTCCTACCCTGCTGAGATTACTGACTCTGCTAAGTCTGTGTTGGAATATCTCCCAAAGAGGTCCTTGTAAGCTCTAAAGCAAATATGAGGCTGCACTAAAACACTGGAAAATGAGAGTGGAAAAGCACATATTGCAAGAGTCTCAAGTAAATCCTCATATAAAGCTTTCCAATCCCTGACAGAAGAAGGAAGCCAAATGTCAGATTTTGGTGACAAAGTTCAGTCTCTTTCTTTGTCTTCCATTACAAGAACAATCTTGCCACTGATGGAAATGGATCAAGGGATGGCAGCAACCAAGAATAAAGTGTAGTGTCGTTGAGTATGATTCTTCCTTATCTTTTTTTCTCCTTTCCTCAGCCAGAGCAGTGCTTTCAGAAACAGAAACAGAAACCATTAAAGGCAACCTAGTGTCTGCCCCTTGAACAGTGATGCCAAGTGCTGCAGAAACAGCTTGATACTACTATGAGGACTGTATAACAACTATACCTAGACTGTAAACCTATAGAGATTGCATTTATTGGTACCCACGCTTCTGCAGGCAAACAAAATCTGTGTCTTCATTAGAAAGGTCTTCTGTAATAGGAGGGGGGGGGGGGGGGGTGGCTTGCTGTTTGAGCTGGGGTGCTAAACTGACAAGAGTTTGATGCCAGTATTCAGTTTGTTCTTGAAAGGCATTCATGAGCTGTTGGTTGCTTTGAGGGAGACTAAAACACACCGCAGCATTGCTTCTGGCATTGAAGATGCTTGCATTTCATTGTTTAATTAGCACCTCAGCACTCAGAATTGGACTCTGGTGTACTGAGATGAGCTGGTTTGGTGCTTAGGCTGTCCGTGCTGTGGCAGTGACCATAATGCTTGCCTATAGCTTAGGAGATTCTGCTTGTGGAAAGGAACGAGACCCCACAACTTACTGTTCCTAGGATATACACAGCCTAGCTCTTTAGCTAAAAGGGAATTTCAGCTAGCTGAACAAGGAGATTAATGCTAAGAGGATATGTAGGCTGCTGCTATGGGAAGCTCACCGTCCTTCGAGTGCTTCTGACATAAAGCCCACTAAAAGCTCTCTAAATGAGAAGAGAAAGCTCTGAGTACTCTGTGTCTAGATGGCAAATGCAAAATGCTACAAATCCTTGTTTCTGAAGCAAGAGTCTGTGTTCTTGCTAGCAGCAGAACTTCCTCCTGCTGCTGTCCTTGGATCAATCCTTTCCTTCGTGTGTTCGTTGCTCTGATGGGAGGCCACAGGCTGAAGACATGCTGTTCCCTCGAAAGATGGTGTCAGTGTGTTCATTCTGTGCTAATGAAAGTAAAATTGTGGCACGTGTTCTGAAATCTTGAACAGCCTTTCTTTCCCCAGTTCACTGCTCAGACTGCAGAGTCACAGCCAGGATATGTTTTAGGGCAAGGCAGGTGTTTGTTTTATCTCTAGGTCAAACCCTCAAGGTTTGACTTGAGGGCTTGACAGACTGCAGGGTGATTGTATAAAGAAATTATACCTAGACTGCGGTATTCTGTGATTGCTAATGAAGGAAGGGCTACTATCTAGTTGTGACCATATAATAATAACTGCAGTTGGAATTACTGCTGGGTAACAAAGCAGCCCTATGGCAGTATGGGCAGGTAAGGCCATCACAGCAAGCACAAGTCCTGGGCAAGGGATCAGAATGGGATGTGTATCTGGTCAGCAAAGCAGTTGGATGCTAATTTGGCTGAGGGTTATGCACAGAATGTAGATAATATTTTGGCTTCTCATACAGCAACTACAGAAGTCACATTCCTTCGTGTTTTTGCAGCTTAAATATGCAGCTGTCTGGGTTATGTTGTCATTCACTTTTTGTTCTCTCTTAAGAATAGTTTGTTCTTTTGCCATAAAATGGAAGGACATAAACTCTTGCCTTGTGGAGCTGAAGTGAGAATTAAGATCCTTTGCAACTAAGAATCTTCTGTAGCGGAAATGATGCTGCTGTCTCTGGGTGGAGAGACATGACTTGTGTTGTGCTCTGGGTGTGAGCATGGCCCCTCGAGTAGCCAGAGCTTGTTTCCTGGTGGTAATGCAGATGCCAGGCATGTCTTTGGCAGGATTCTTGTTCTAGTGAATTATTTCTTGTATGTCACAGGCAGATGGCAATTCTTCTTCCTCTTAGCTCTTGTGTTTGGCTATTTCAGCAGGAAGTTCCTTTGGGTGGGGATATTGTCTTACATTATTATTATTAATAGAACTGTTCACAATCAGTGCTTTTCAAAGTGGAAATCATGGATCTTAGTGGACTGTGGGGGAGTAGTGGTGGCTTTTAGAGCTGTATGCCCATCAGAAAGCAAGCTGCACTCAGGAAAGCTTGCAAAGATCTTCTCTAGGTGCTACTAGATATCTCAAACTTTTAACGAGCAAAATAAATCCTCCAGAGCCTCTTCAGAAATGTGTTTTGTTATCCTCCCCGTGTGTACAATAGACGCGTAGTCAGAAAAAATGACCCCTTTTTTCCAGTTATTTTTGGACAAGTGCCAGGAAATGAACCCATTCAGCCAAATATTTCTTGTAACCTTGTGCGTTTTGGATTGAAGCACTGGTGTGTCAGCTGCTCTTCTGCAAGTGGTCTTGGCAGGGATTTTTGGTTAGTGAGAGATGCGAGGAGATTCATGTTGGGATAACAGTCTGGAAGATCAAGTGAAAACTGAGTATCCATGCTCATCTCCTCTGGCACTTTTAAAAACCAGGGATGTAAAGCACTAAAGCAAGTTTTAAACTTGTACGTTTTTTTATTTGATTCCTGGGAAATGAAATAGACATTTCATAAATGAAATAAAGCTGTGGACCATGAGTGACCTGTCTTCCTGGTCTCGATATCTTCTTAATGCAGTAACTTTGCTCAAGAGCAGCATATGGTTCCAGCTCTGCAGATCTGTCAGTGTTGAGCAGGAGATGCTGGATGTGCAGTCAGGACATTTTTTGGAGGAGAGAACAAACTGATCCAGGCATCCTGCCTTTCAAATGCGTGCTTTGAGTAAAGTGCTTTTGTAGGGTCTGCTTAAAAGCAATTCTGGTTGCAAAGGACCCAACTCCATTATCCAGGTGTGCACAGAGTAGCATCCCACGTGATGCACGCTTTGCTTCTGCGTGCCACTGAGACTGGGTAGGAGTGGGCTCAGGTCCTAACAAGCAGTTTGTAACACCAGGAGCTGAAAGGGGTTTTCAGCTCCGGTTTTACAAATGCCAAAACCCTGGCGAGGATGCATGCCAGGGAAAGCAGGAGATGTTTGAAGGATTAAGCCCTGAGTAAGGATGCATGTAGGAGTTCAGGGGGGCTCAATTAGACATTCTTCATCTTGCTCTTTGCTCCCCGCATGCAAGAAAGGCTGATTTATTTGAAATGGAATCCATGAAATGTACTAAAACTGGCCCCGGGGTTGATCAGGCTTAATGTAATAACCTCCCCTCCTTTTCACTGATTCTGCTGAGCAATCTGACGCACTTAGATTTTTCCTCCTGAATGGCTAATATTAGCCTCCAGATGCCTTTCTATTAAAAATAAACCTACCACCAAACTGCCTGAAACAAGAGCTAGGGGATGTTTTCCTGTCCTGTTGAGCACGATGAGATGGTCCTTATTAGAGAGAGACTTCTATAAATAAATAACTGTGTTGAAAGAGTGTGAATATTTCTAGCATGGGCAGGTGCCGGGTGGTGTAAATCCGTACAGCTCCAACAGCTTCACTGCATTGGATTCTGAGGGAACCACAAAGCTGGTTCACAATAGGAGCCCAGATCCTTGCTTGGCTAAAGAAGAAGCCTAAGGAATTGTTTTCCTCTTATCCAGCGCATCATATACAGATGAGTATTTCTCCACACTGCCTAAATCATATATGAGGGCAGTTAGGGTGTAATGCCATTTGGTGTGTGGGGCTGCCAAGCTGAGTAATGAATGATTTCGGAATCCCAGAGGGAGGGGTGGCCAGCAGGGACGGGGAGGTGATTGTCCCTCTCTGCTCTGCTCTTGTGAGGCCCCATCTGCAGCACTGTGTGCAGGTCTGGAGCCCTCAGTACGAGACAGACAGGGAGCTGTTGGAGGGGGTCCAGAGGAGCCACAAAGATGAGCAGGGGGCTACAAAGACAGGCTGAGGGAGCTGGGCTTGTTCAGCCTGGAGGAAAGAAGGCTGTGGGGTGACCTCATTGCAGCCTTCAGTGCCTAAAGGGAGCCTGCAAACAGGAGGGGAATCAACTCTTGGAAAGGGTTGATAACAGCAGGACAAGGGGAAATGGTTTGAAGTTGAGGGAGGAAAGATTGAGGTTGGATGTCAGGGGGAAGTTCTTGGCTATGAGAGCGGTGAGGTGCTGGAACAGCTGCCCAGAGAGGCTGTGGATGCCCCGTCCATCCCTGGAGGTGCTCAAGGCCAGGTTGGATGGGGCCCTGGGCAGCCTGGGCTGGTATGAAATGGGGAGGTTGGTGGCCCTGCGTGTGGCAGGGGGTTGGAGCTTCGTGATCCTCGAGGTCCCTTCCAGCCCATTCTGTGATTTGGGTGGCAGTGGGGAGAGAAGGCAGCCTGGAGGAGCAGGGATGGGGTTCTGCACTCACCGTCAGCTCGAGGGCTTCGTTCAGCAGGCCGTTCCGTTTGCTGTGCAGGTAGGCATTGGAGCTGCCTGTCTTGGCCACGCGGATCCTCGCAAGCCGAGCTTTCTGCAGGAGGTACAAACAAGCTTCAGTTACACATTGGCACAGCTGTGCTGGCTGTATCTGGACAAAGGACGTCTCAGGGTCTCTCTGTATCTGAAAAGCCCTGGGGGTGAGAAGCAGGGGCTCCAAGGATGAGGCTGTGACTGAGAACATCTGGTGCCGGTCTGCCTGCCTGAGTACAAGTAGCTGAAGCGTGTGATCTGCCAATGCTAACAGCCTTTCCTGAGGTAAGAAAAAGGTTCCTGCAGATCTGTTTGTTCTTTCGAAAGTTATTAGTCATTTTTTTGAGGGGTAATGTGCACAGCAAGTTGTTAAGACACTCGTCTTGAACAGAGTGACACTTGGTAACTTGCTCCACTTGAGTAGCATGGATTGCTGGCTTAATGCTGGGAAATACTATAAGAAAGTCTGCATTCCTCATCCTACAGCACAGAGAGGCACTTTATTTGTTCCTTCTGTCCTCTACACTGGCACTGTTAGTTCATTAACTTTGCTAGCTGTTAATAGAGGACTTGGGACAAAAACATGCATCTCTTTGCAAACGGACAGAAGTCATTCTGCATCAACACTCTTCTCGCTTTCATTTATCCCTGACCTCCCCGACCTCCGGAGGGACAAGTTAAATGATAAAACAGTCCAGAACAAAACAAGAAAGAAAAGCTAATAAGGCCCTCTTCCCTTTTGATCCCTCAGGTTTTCAGCTACCCAGTTAATCTTTTCAAATGCTGTCTCCTTCTCTGTCAAGTGCTGATTTGCCGTTTTCTTTTCTACTGTTAATTTATGACTCAAACGCCATTAAAAGTAAATACATGAAATCGCTGTGGTTATTAAAAATAATTACATTGTGCTGTATTTTAAAATGCTGCATAATCTTTTAAATAACACGGAACTCGTGATTTTTTCCCTTCTAATTAGAGGTGCTAATGGGGACGCGCTTTGTGAAGAGTAAAGCCAAGAGGCAAATATCTGCCATGGGTCCAGAGAGTGTAATAATTCCAGGAGCTCTATTACTATACGTGCATGAGTGACTCTGGCTCTCAGTATTTGGAAGATCTGTTGAACCTTAAGAGCACCCGCGTCAGCAGGCAGCTTCTCAGGAGGCAACGTGTGCAGGGTATGGGTTGGCAGCCTTAATTAGGAGGCACGGGTTATGACCAGCCTGAAAAATAGGCATGCTTTTCGACACCCCAAAATGGGGACATCCAAATTGAATTTCTTTTCTAGATTTCATCTAGATTTCATTGGTCCCATCTTAACGTTAACTCTCCAAGTCTACGGGAGTGAAATGTCTGAAAGTTATTCCGTACTGAAGATGCAACAAGAACGGGAAATTGGTTATCCTGTTTTTCTGAGGTCTTTGCTCTTTCTCTGGGACCTGGACAGAGGCTGACCTCTGCATGAAAACGTGCAGGGACTGTGGGCAGGCAGTGCCTGAGCCTCGAGCTGAGCAGTTTGCATTTCTTAAGTTGGCTCATCCCAGACTTAAACCTCTGTCTTCAGAAGGGCTTTCTGATTCAGACGCCCAAGTACCAGATGGAGAGATGTAACAAGTCTGTTTGTTTCCAGAAGACTTCCTTTCCTTTTCCTTTCTGGGCTTGACAGAACATCAGCTCCTTTTGCTGCAGGATGTACGAGTTCACAACTTAGGCACCTCGCATACAGTGGGAATGGTTTCATCGTCGCCTTCGGTTGCTATCATCATCAGTTCAGTCAATTGTTAAAGTGGATTCAGTCTTAGGCTCTTGTAATGAACATTATTCCCTTTGCCTCCAGGCTAGCAGGAGATCAAATATTAATAGCTGTACTCCACATGGACTGGAGACGGTTCGTTTCTGAGGTCTGTTCTCTTTTCTCCTTTGAAATAGGGCCACTAGCTGTCTTAATAATTAAACCCCATAGCTTTTGTAGTTTAGAACAGACGCTGTTATTTTAAAAAATGTCAGTGGGGCAGGGCAGGAATTAATCCTATTTTCCTCGCACACAAGGCTGTCTAGGAGAGTCACATCGCCTAACCATGCCTGCATCGTGTTTAAATTTGGTAGATATCTTGATTAAGTCAGCTAGAGAAGTTAATTAAAATTGGTGCCTAAAATTGGTTTGGCCCTCCAGACAGTTCCCCCAGTTGGACTAGAAACAGTACGAAAGCCATGCTTCAGACCTGTTTGTGTGTGTTACCTGGAAAGCGTGCCAACCAAGCAGTGCAAGCTTTCTGTGATGTCCAGGTACACGTTTCACGTTGGTGCAAGGTGCAGGATTTTGATTGCAGCTGAGTAAAGGTGAGGAGCTGAGACAAATAGGTGTGGAGCAAATGGCAGAAGCTGAAGCCTTGCACTTAGGGCACTGCATGCAAGCTTTGCTGAGCAGTGTTTTATAGGGAACTCTTTACTTTGCCCTGTCCCATATTTAACATTAGGCTGATGGACTTCTCCAAACTTGGTGTTGGTAACACCTGTGGGTGCAGTTTTGTTATCTCAGCTCCTTGCTCAGTACTTCTGCTCTGCGGGATACAAGTGCTGGGCTGTGGGTTTTCTGACAGCCTGCTGCAAGTGTCTTTGGTGGGGATAGCTGCCTTCTGCATCTCACCCACAGATGTGACAGACTAAAGGTTGTCAGGGCCAGGCCTGAGATCACTGTTACTGAATATAACCCTTGCACCAAGAGTCTAAAAATGGAAAAGAAAGAGGCACACTGTGTCTGCATGTGAAGTGGTAAGAGGAGTTGCTAGGAAACAGCAGGATCTCAAAATGCATATGACCTAATCTGGAAGATAATTTCTAAGATGAAAATAATAACACTAATGACAGCCACTTGCAGGTTCGAGTGATTAATTTGGTTGTCCTGGTGCACGTGTGTTCTTCAGAGCTGGGTGGAAGGCAGGTCTCCATAACTTCTGTCTGTTTGCTGCTTTGTAAGGAGAGAGATTTGGGATAAGCAGCTGTGAAGCCTTGTGCATGTGAGGCTGTGGGGTGAGGGAGGGGGCTGGCAGCATCCTGGGTACCTGCACTTCCCAAAGGGACTAATGAAGGAGAGAAAGAACAGCGTGTCTTCATCTTCTAGATACTGGGGAGCAGGAAAGAAGCAGGAGTTGCAGGCTAGGAGAAATGCTTACCAGATGGCAGGCCCAGGAAACAGCTAATTATTATTTATTAATGATTTTCATCTAGTACTTATGGAGACGGCGTTCATTCTTGATTTATGTGGTATTATAAGCTATTAAGTTACAACCTATGACATAATTTCACATTTGCCAGACATCTTCAGCTTTCCAGATCTTCATTGCCTCTGAGCAAGGCGATGGAGCAGGTGTGTCAGGTCCTGCTCCCTCCCTGGGCTGCCCCTGCTGTTAGCATCATCCTTCTTTATCTGCTAAAGCCCCGCTCAGCATTCCTGGCAGAAAGTGCCACAGTGCTGGGCTATTAACAGTGCTTTGTGGTTTTCCTCCTAGGCTCTTAGTAGTCTGAGTATGAGCAGTAGTGCCATTGGTGACAGCTGCAGTCCGGTGGTGCAATGTGTGCACACTGCTGGGCCCTGAGGGCTGAAATGAAGCTGTTCTCCAAAGTAATCAACAGAATCCTTTTGATTTTTATTTCCGAGGTCTAATGTCACAGCCATGCAGTAAATGCTTCCTTTTCTTGCTTTTGTCTGCATCTGTGGCTAGCTTGGGTTTGCACTTACATGCTCGATGGAAAGAACACAGTGAGTTTTAGGATGTGGAATGGTTGAAAAGCAGACTGCACACTGAAATGGAGTTCCTGCAGACCTAACGGTGGGGCTCGCTGTATGGAATAGCATGAGGTATTTCCTTGTATTGATGTTCTCACCTTCCTGAAATGATCTTTTCTGGGGTACCTTTGGCTCTTAGTTTTAGATCAAAATTTGAAAGGAAATCAGCAGTGACATCAGTTTGTATTTCTGAGCAGGAGCTCAGTACATGGATGCAACTTGGGAAGAGGTAGTTTAGCCCCCCAGGCTGTTGTAGCTTTCTTTAGCCACGTGGAAAACAAACATATTCTATTATTTAAATATATATAACTATTTTTTATTGTTATTAAAGCTGTCAGGAAGTTCAATGAATCTACTGCCCATAGAGTGCTTTCCTCAGTACAGCCAAGTGCTGCTCATCCGTCCTACTTAGGGCTCTGGGAAGCTGCTATGCCAACTTCAGCAGAGCTTGGAAGCAGGCTGGGCTGCCAGATTAGGACTCAGGTCATTACATGCATTTGAAGTGTGTGTGAATAACAGCTGCTTAAGAAGCAAATGGCCCATATAATAAGTACCAGTGGTTATTCTCCTAACTCTCGTTCCGTCTGGCTGTTGCAATAGGCAGGCAGTGGAGTTACTGCCGAGTTAGAAGTGTTGATTTCTGCAGGTAATCCTTCTGTCACTTCAACTTCTTCTTTTTTTGTTTTATTTTTTTTTTTAAATAAAGGAAATATGTGCATTTGGACTTTGCTTTTCCAAATCTTTACGTTAAAACATTCTGCCATGTGCTTTGGGGGGTATGTTGTAGAGCTACGTATGAAAACTAGACTGTGTAGAACTCCTTATTATTCCTATACAATTTGATGGAACCTCTTACAATCAGACCTTGATCTTATTTTGGACCTCTTCATTACTATCCAGAGAGGAAACGCTCCCCTCCCCAACTCTTTGGCTCTCCTTTTAATCCTAACTTACCCTGGGCACCATTAAAGCAGCAGCACATCATGTCAGGTGTTACTGCTTAATTTCCTCCGATGCTGTAGATGTTCAACCTGTTTACAGAACGATGCACAGAATATGGAGCTTAATGGATCTCAACTTCTGTACTGGTCATAGGTATTCTGGCTGATGAAATGGAACTTTGGAAAGAGCCAAATGATGCAAAACTTGACTTGGGGCACGCATTGGTTGGGAAGTCCCTGGAGCCCTGAGGCTGGTCCCTTCCTGCTGCCAACTTCCTTTTGCAGCGTTAGTGAAGCTCTCACTCCTACAGGGCATCTATTTTAGAACCTCATTCATCTATTTCGAAAATGTCTTCTGATTTCCAGCCTGCATGTGTTTTACCACCAGGTTTAATTAGTTGCCATTATATTGACGTTTTCTTTCTGCGTAGCCCGTTCCTTTTCTTGTCTTCGCTCTTTATTCACAAACCCATCCCGTGGTCACATCTGGTAAATGAAGCCTTATAGAAGAACGTGTGTCACAGCTCACGTCTTTACACTGACAGCCACAAAACATTGGCTACATGCCTTGATTTGGCAAACATCAAGGGAAAAACCTGCTTCTGGTGCTATATCGGGTGCTGGAGCGCTCTCTGGTTTGTCAGCAGAAAGCTCTGTAGTTGTCATGGTTACTCACTTCTCTGGCCCTTGTTTGTGCATTCCAGCATTGTTGCACGTTCCTATCAGAATGGCTCCTAATTGTCCTGACTCAGTTACCAACCAACGGATGTTTCCTACGTGGACAGAAATGCGCTGGCTGTGGATGCTGGAGCTCCCGGACAATGCGTAGAATTACTCTTTATTATTGTATTTGTTCAGAGTTAATGCTGAGTTCGGTCTAAATGGCTGCGCTTACATGAGGAACAGGTGGCTCAAATTACTGGCAGGCACTGGGCTGCATAGTAAATAGAAGAGTTCTGCTCTACTGCGACAAAGAGAGACGAGAGAAGCTATTTCCAAAGGAGCAATTTGTGTGGTGACTCGAGCTCCTCTTTCTTCCTGCACAATGCTTGCAGGCAGGCCCCGACTTCCCCATAAAGTGTTCTGAAAACTGCCAGCAGCTCCTGGTGCTCTGCTTGCTGCTGGGGATGGCTGGGAGAACTGCTGTGCAGCGGCTCCGATGTGTGAATGTGAAATCCTGGGCATGGATAGTATTGCCAGGAGATGGTTTTGTTTTGTAACCCTGTATGTGCACATGAACTAATGGCAAGAAGCCACTGAGCCAGGAAGAAAAGTGGATTCATCCCAGTTTTATGCTTAAGGTAACCTGAGTCACAGTGAGGGGGGTATGTGAGGGTGATGCTGCTGCTGTATCTGTGTTTGTCAAAACAATCAGATGGGCTGTGGTGGGGAGACAAAGGAGGGTGGCAGGCTCTTGCTGGTGCCCAGAAAAGAGCCTGCCTTGTGCTGGTTGAGAGCCTGATGTGATGCTGAAGATATCCTCTGCTACTGGTTGATTGGATTTTCATGACCTCCAAGCAACAAAGATGTGTTCTGAGTCAGGCTTTGCAGACCACAGCTGCTGGGTGGAGTGGGAGGAGTGGAATAATGAGAATTGGGACTTTTCAAGTTGGGCTGTGAAAGACATCTGGGAGTGTTTGCAGAGGAGTGCTGTAGAGGACCTGAGCGATGTGCTGGCAGGCTGCAGGGCTTTCCTGTCCATTTGACAGACCAGGGCACATAGAGACCTCTGCTGCCATCTCAGCACCACAAGTCTTGAGGAAGGATGTTGCTCTTCGTCTGCTACTTGCTGGCATGGCACACATGAGCAATGGCAATGAGCTTTGCTTCCATCGCTACCCACTTTATTGCCTGTGGATACATCCATGTCCCTTAATCTAGACATAACCACGCACTGCAGTTGGCACAGGGGTGGTGTTTTGTGTGTAGATGGGACTGCATGGATGCTAAATAGCACTCAGTACTTGATTCTGCATTACTTAAGTGCAGGAGGAAAATAAGTCATTCACAGAGGTAAGAGCGAAGATTCTGATCTCCAGAACCCACATCCAAAGCCTGATGACATTTTTGGCTGAACACTTTTGCATGCTGGTCTCCTTGACAAGGCAATTTCAGATTGCATTTATTTAGACATCTGGGATGAAGCAGGCAACCTCAGCCATTACAAATCCTACTGACTGTGCTACATAATGAACCATCTGGCCAGAGCTTCTGCGCAGCCCAGCTCCAACAGGTGGGAGTGGGTACCTCCTGCGAGGAGCAGCCCCAGGATGGATGCATCGGGTTCCTGAGCATCGTGGCTGTTACCTGTATGGCTGAGATGTGACGTGAAAGGGCCTCGAGGCTTGAAACAAGTGCAGAGAAGCTTCTGGATATCCGTGGATATGATTTAAGCTGGGCGTCGGGCCACTATTGACAACAGGCTCGGTATTTAGATAAATGGGCTCGCTTTGCAGGCTAAACCTATAAGCTCTAGCTTGCTGATTTCAGTCGCTGCTTTCAGAGGATGGGGTAGTTACAGCTAGTCGTCTTATGTAATTTGGCACCCAGGGATTTCAAACTGGCTGAACTGGTGGAAAATTCCTCTTTCATAACACCCAGGAAAGCAAGCGGTGAGGAAGGGCTCCTGGCTGCCTGGTTGCTTTGTTCCTTCCCCTGAGCTGTATTAGGGGATGCAGCAACTGACCCATCCCAGAACAACAACAACGAAAGCATATTTCATGAAGGTTCATTGTGGTTGGGGGGCGGGGGGAATGAAAAAAAAACCCAACCCAAAACCATGTTTCTTAAATGTCAGCCAGCTCCAGATTTAACCTTATTGTTTCTCTCCCTCCTGAAGTTCCCAACCCCATCCCCTGCTGGGACTGAGTCATGCTCTGTCGCTGAGCTCCCAGCTCTGCTCTGCTCACTGTTTCTGGCCGTTCTGTTCCACGCTCTGAATGAAGCTCACTAACCCACCTCCAAAATTTAGGGTGTCAGCTGAGAAACAGAACATTTCAAAGCTGACTCCCATGCTCTGTAGAAAATCAATTATTATAATGGCCCTGTTATTGACGGGTGTGTGGGCTGTCTTTCTCATGGGTGAGATGATGACATAAATCTGGGACTGAGCATTCTCTTCGTCACCGCTTTCCCTCTTGGCAGTGCTGTGGCTGCTTCCTGCGCCTCTGGGAGCGACGGCAGCTCTGGAACAGGCTGTTTCCAACATGCCTCAATCAGCTATCTGCGTCCTTACTCTCCCTTCCTTGTGGCTGAAGCCCCTCTCAGCATCTCCATAGTTACCTCTGCATCCGCCTGCAGTCGTCGCAGCGTGCGCGCAACCATCTCATGAGGAGCTCTGTGCTCTGGAGTAACCTTCCTCCATCTATTTCCTCTTGTCAACTTCCATCTGAGAAGATATGGCTTTTTCCCTTGCCCCACGTCCCTTTCTTTGCTGCTATTGGCTGTGTGATGGAACGCTTTAATTCACCCGCCAGGCAATGTGTCCTCTCCTCTGCCTCACCTCATTTGTACATCCGCTTTCTGACAGCCAAAGTTGCAGCTTTCAGTCCCGTGCTGCAGTTGTATGCGAGAGCTGCTCTGCAGTATGCTTTTGTCCAGGTAGCCCTTTTCTTGCCTAAATTGGGGGCTTCAGTTCTCTGGAAACATATTGCTTAGGGGATGAAATGAGAGAGCTTTCTCGAGGCTTCTGCAGTACGGTGTCTGTTCTTGTGGGATCAGAGGACACCAGATAATCAACGAAATGAATCGGATGGACTGAGAAACTGGACCCCTCAATAGCATTTTGACTGCAGATCTGAAACCAAGCGCTGTGATTTCTCGTGTTTTGTATTCCTAGAAGAAGGTGGTTTCAGTTTCAGCCCAAAGGAATGCCCTGCTAAAGCCAGGCTGATCCCTCTGAGATCATCATCCATTCCAGTGTCTGGGCTTGATTTGCAAATCTCTTAAAGAATAAACACACCTCAGAAAGGGTTTCCCACAGTGCCTTAACCTTTCCATTGCTTCGTCTCCCTCTGCACAAATGTGAGGAGCATACTTCACTGCGCAAGAGGTGGCCCGGTTTGATTTTGCTCTTACCCCAAGGCAGGTGGAGTTTGCTCAAGGCAGATGACCCTTACTGGGCTTCTGACAGTTCCAGAGTGCAGAACGTTGCAGCAAACCTTGGCAGAGCCACGTGCCCTTCTGGGATGTTGGTGCACCAAGCTCTCTGGCCAACTTTATTCTTTTCACAGCTGTATTTCTGGCAATCTTTCAGCCACGCACTTCTTTACCATCCCGCTCAGGTGGGAGTAACGTTGTCATTTGGGGTTGTTAATTGCACAGTCTCTAACTTGTTAGCAACAGACTGTTTGGGTTTTCTTATTGCTGGTAAAGAGCATCGTGCCCTGCAGCTGCCCCTGGCTGCTCTGCCTTCTCTGTCTGGGGTAGAGGAGCATGAGGAGCCGTCCTCAGGCCAGCACCAGACACACACTGCAAGCTGAGTGCAGCGAGGGGGGCACCAGCAGTACCTGAATTACAAAGTCATTCAATTGTCAAGCCTGTTAAGTGTCAAATTCTCTTTTAAAACCAGAGGCTGTGACATTCGGTGAAGAACGGCATCACTTCAATGTCAGGAAGGTCTATTCTTAGCACGTCAGTGAAAAAGGGGAAAAAAAAAGTCTTTGGGGGAAGAAAAAACCAACACAATTTTACCAAAGTGAACCTTGTCAGACATGATCAATTTGTCTCCCATTCAGAGTGACCTGGTCCTTGCTGCCTGCCAGAGAACAAACCTTGATGACACAGCACAATAAATTAAGATTGCCAGATCTCCCCATAATTAATTTTCTTGCAGTGCAGGTTTGGCAAGGAATAATTTACCTCCGAGCTCACTGAATCACTGCTGGTGGTGGCTTTGTTTTGCTCTCTGCTCTTCCCCCTTTCTTTTCAAGGAACCTTTCTCCTTGGCTGCTGTAACAGCCACCCCCGTCCCCTTACTCAAACCCCAGCCTTCAGCTCTCAGCATCGTGGCTCCCCCCCAACTGGACGCTCTTGCAATACTTTTGCCTCAATTATTTCTCACTGGACAACTTCATCTGAGTTCATGCCAACAGCAGAATGAGCCGTAGCCTGGGCAGCCTTCAGACTCGCTTGCCACAGCTACGATTCTTGGGATCAGTGCTTTGGAAGAAGTTCAGTTTATAATAATCTAATTCTCAATTAAAGGAGAAAAAGAACTTATTTAGCACGCTAGGAACTTAAGAAAGATGCCTGTGCTACTTCTTCAAAGCCGCGTGTCCTCAACTCTGCTTATAACGAGCTGGGGGATGTATTCAAGGACTGAGAAAGCGCAGTGAGCTGTATCCAGCCGTCCTGAAAAAGCCACATAAATGTCTTTGTGACTTTAATTAGATGGGGACAGAGTTCTAACTTTTACTAAACTTCTATTCCCAAAGAAGAAATTTAATCACTGCAGGTTGATGCTGGAACAAGGCTGTTACCAAAGCAGATTCTGCTCTCGCCTGTGTACGTCCTGACCATCCCCAGGGAGACGGCCGTCCGCCTGCTGCTGGCTTGTTGGCTCTCTTTAGTATTCATGCAGTGGAGCTCGTGTGAAAATTAGTCACACTTCTGACTTGAGAAAACTTTCTCAGCCCAGAAATTAATCTGGTATCAGGGGAATTAGAAATTCAAATGGGGGGGGGGGGGGGGGGGGGAATTATACACTGCTTGTCAATATAGTGGACCTTATAAAAGCTGCAATCAATCATATCGGCATCAGCCTTGGTGATACACTTCCTTGCCGTCACATAGAACGTGGTCCAATGACTAAAGGAAAAAGTGAACTGGGACACAACTTCAGCACGCTGCCCGGCCAGAGCCCTGATCTGGAGTTGTTTTTGGAGCTGCTTTGTGATGTCATCCGTGGTTATGTGCGTGCTGTCTGCCACGTGCCCGCTGCAGCTGCTTACCTTCTGTGCCCGGCGCTTGTCAGCACGCTGGTTCTGGTGGTAGATGCGGCTGAAATTGGAGACGATGACAGGAACGGGCAGGGCGATGACCAGCACCCCGCTCAGCGAGCAGATGGAGCCGAAGATCTTCCCAGCAATGGTCTTGGGCACCATGTCACCGTAGCTGGGGGGAAACACACACAGGGGAGGTTCCCCCTTCAGACCCGTGCAATGGCTCCCAAAGCCTTTTCAGGTTCTGTGAGCAGCACTGTGAGCATTCAGACAGCAAAGCTTAGACAAGCAACAAATCCCCCACGCTGCTGACCCAGCAATGGCCTCGCATCGTGCTTTGAGGATGACTTGAGCTAAACCGATGGAGGGCACTGCCTGCAGAACGGTTGTGAGCTGCTGAGCACAGCACGCTCACAGCCCTGCTCAGTTAGCACCCATCTCCCCGTGTAAACGAGCCCAAACGATGCTGTGTGTCTGCTTGGGACCAGGTTCATATATTTTCATTCCCTTGTATCAAGCTGCAGATGAGGACCGATTTACGCTTCTGTTTCAGAACGCCCCAGTTCCCCTGCATTTAGAAAGTGAAAGTTGATTCAAAGCCTGAATTCAGGAATAGATGAATTCTCAGGAATAAATCCAAGTGAAAAATGTTCAAACTTCTGCACAGAGTCTGAGCCAGCAATCTTTTCATTAACTGTTGTAACGTGTGTGTTAAATACT
This sequence comes from Perdix hodgsoniae, assembly GCA_035772895.1. Taxonomy (NCBI): domain Eukaryota; kingdom Metazoa; phylum Chordata; class Aves; order Galliformes; family Phasianidae; genus Perdix; species Perdix hodgsoniae. The sequence continues at coordinate 1,665,080 of JAPSGF010000060.1, read as the reverse complement.
ACCATCCTTTTTGCACACATGGAAGATTGTGCTGTCTTGGGTTCTTTAGATTGAACATAACAAATCACTACTCTGTTAAGTGCTTTTTTTTTTTCTTCTTTTTTCCAGCTTGTGGGTTTTATTTTGCAAATTACAAAAGTTTTCTGCAGGAGTTTTACACTTAAGCTTTGATATCATCTCTAAGTAGAGAAAACCAATTTGTGCTTTGTCAAAAAAGGTAATTGGTAAAAGGTAATTGGGGTTTTGAATTCTGATTTACAGTTTGGCCTGACACAATCCCTGTGTGGCATCCCAGGTGATGGAACCTCTTAATTGTGACCAACTGCATCTCACAGCCCAGCTCCTGAGAGCCAGGTGGGCAGCAGAGGTTGGCAGAACAGATGTCGCTGCCCTGAGCTCAGCCAGCGCAATGGAAATCTCCATTGGAGGCTCATTCTCCTCTGCAATTTGCCCTCTAGGAGGGATTTCAAAAGCTCTCTTCTGCAAATGGCTGATGGGCAAATGGAAACCCATTCAGACAGTGGAGGTGCGTTCTGATCAAAGCTCCCTCATAGCTGATGCCCCTAGGGCATGGCAGGAGCAGGATTCCCATAGACACTGACTGAATTCACTGGCCTTGTCAATTCAGAACCCTTCAGCGAGCTGTTTAGTAGTGTTTCATTTTAAGAAAAAAGAAAAAATAGGTTTGGCACTGAAATGGCCACACGCAAACCCCTGGAGTGCATGGATTCCCACAGTACCTCGGTGGCTCAGGAGGTCGGGCTGTGCTGTAGGAAACCCCACTGCAAACACCGCTGAAGTTCTGTAGCAAGCAGGAAAACGGTGCTAAAAGTGCAGGCTGGGCCCTTCGAGTGGCAACGAGAAGCTTCTCTTTGCTATCAGATGGCGCTTGGGATTTCTTCGGGATATTTTGGTGTTTGATGGAGCCAATATTGAAAAGTAAAGTGATTTATAGCATGGGCTTTATTTTTCAGACATCACTCATGAAAGCTTAATTGTTCCAAGCAGAATCCCTCTGCATTCACCTGCACTCACTGCACTAAAACGCCTTGCAATACCACAAATCAATAACGTGCTATTTATGTCTGTTAACTTTCTAGCTGCTGCTGCTTTATGCCAAGATAGTTTTGAGGCTCTTGCCAAGTGACAAGGTCTTCTACCTCATTTAACACTGTTCTAAAAAAATCTTTCTCCATTTTTCCTGCTGCCCCTTAACACAATAGGGCTGAAAATTAATCATATGCCTCAAACACGATCTTGGTGACCTCGAGTACTGAGAGAAAGCCCTTCAGTGCATTTGCACAAAGTATAATGATCAGCGTCTGGCTCACAGTCTCGTTGAGTTTTCTCCTTACACCCAGGCTGAGTTTCCTCATTACTTGTGACTTCAGAGCAGATGCTTTAAACACCCTCGGGGAAGATCTGGGAATACGGAGAAGGATTTTTCTGGGAAGGTGCAGAACTTTGTTTGCAAAACCATTATGAGAGACACGGTGATGAGAAATCTGGCACCGGCTGGAGCAGGTGGCACAGGCGTGGGAGTGAGAATTTCTCCTCCCTGTGCCGACTCCTCTGCATCTGTTGTAGAATTACCTGCAGAGGGATCACTGTTGGCCGGGGGGCTCTGGGCTGTTTGGGATGCTCTGGGTTGTATGGGGCATATTGCAGCAGTGTTCTCTGGCTTTGCTGGGCTACTGACCTACAAGGGAAGTGTCAGCGACAGTGGGACACGTCCCAGCTTTGTGATCAGACTGCAGTGCTGCTGGGCTTTGGTGACTTGGGCCATTTTTAGATGACCTATTCTTAAAAAGAAAAAATCGTTCAGACCTTAAAGGTTTCTGGGTTAGCTCCAGGTGTGCATTGCTTTCAGCACTTGTTGCCACGCTGGGCTTAGAGTTCATGCATTACTCTGACATCTGCAGGACGCTTGGTTTTTTTCTTTTCTATATATTTTCTCCATGTCTTGCTTTAAGGGAAGAGGAACAAGGAGGAATACAGAGATGTGGCAGTGTGCAACCTGAACTGCATTTAATGAGTGCTGCCAGGGGTGGCTCAGGGCTGGCACAGCAACTGCACTCCATCTCATCCCATTGAGGAAGGCGTGTGTGTGAACATCAGTGCTTCAGATGTGAGGCCTGCCTTTAACTTGGGCTGGGATGGGGCTCGGATGGAACCAGTAACTTGCTGCCATTCTATTCCTGCTCATATTGATATACAAGTGGCTTCTGCAGTGTTAATTACTGAGTGACAATTTGCTTTTGTCCTGAATGGCACACAGTACTAATAGCGCAGGGCATCTTTATAACAGAGGCAGTGCCAAATAGACTCAAGTGTTGGATTTCAGTTAGCGCTAATTGAGCATTTTTAAACCCGAACTTCATTTCTAATGGAATGAAAGAACCCAACTTTCCCATTCTTTTGTTTCGTACGTGGCAACTTGTCACCTAAAAAAATTCTACAGAAAGCGTGTTTTAAGTAATTCATCAATAAGCTCATTAGAGCAGTAATTAGATAGAAGAGCGAGGCAATGATTAACATTCAGGGGGTCTAACAGGATGCTCGAGCCTTTAATGCAAACAACAGAGGCCACAAATTCGATAGATTTTCCTGTGACCTTTAGTAAATCATTTCAGCTTTTTGGACCTCGGTTCCTCAATGCGGAAATGGTATTTGGTCACCTGCTCTGCCCTCTAGGTTGGGTGAGCTTGTAAATGCCCCAAGCCCTGAGGGCACCCGGCAGAACCCCAAGTGCTGCTGTGTTACCAGTGTTAATAATGCAAGGCATTGCAGAGAAAGCTGGAGGCAACAGCTTGCGCATGGCTGCGGGCACATCCAGAGATAAATGCTGAGAATTGGCTAGGTTGGAAGTGGAACATGCCTAGAGGTAAACATATTTTCTCTTTATTTTGCCAGAGATGCAGTTGGATGGAGGCAGATTGGCCAGCTTGCAGTTGCTGAATCGGTCGTTCCGCTCACTGCCTGTGCTGTGCTGCACCTGCGGCCGTGTGCTGCTGCTCACAGAGGTGTGCGACCCACAGTTGCTCTGCAACTTCGGCATGGTTACCCCACGTTTAACACGGCAGGGCTGCTCTCCTTCCTGGTGTTCCTTCACAGCAGCATTTCCTTCCCAGGAAGCTCTGTGAGCGCTGAGGCTCACACCCACAGTCCGCGTGGTGGAAAATTCAAGTAAAGCCTCCCAACAAACAAACGAGAAGCAAAGCATTAGGAAAGTATTCCAAGCGCTCAGTCTGTAGGCTGGAAAAGGCTGTGAGTATAGAGCTCCCATATTTTATTTATTTGTTTTGGGACGCCTTTGTTCTTGGAGCATAAAAGGGGTTATATGGCACGCGCTCTAATTAGCAGCTATTAGCCCTGGCAGCATAATGTGCTGCTGTTTTTCTCTCTGTCAGTGAAGAAAATGTTTTCAAATAGAGGTCACTGCTTCTGAGCTCTGGTTTTAGCAGCAGAGGTGTCTGGACGCTGCTTAGCTCCTCCAGCTGGAGACAGCAATAAATAAGGTGCTGAACAGCTCATCAAATGACTCACTCTAAAAATAGACTCTCAGCAGCATTTCTGGTGATCTCTTCTCTCTGTGCAACGCTCACAGCCCTACAAATAAAGATCTGTAGTAACAAACAGCACTGTGGGGACAGTGAAGGAGCTTTGCAGATGATGCTCTTTTCCAGCAGCCCTCTATTATGCCAGCTTTCCAGGCAGTGTGGATATCAGGCGTGTGCCTGGGGAGGGCCTTAATGTTCATAAAATATGATTATTGTACAGTTATTGTTTCTGCTGGTTCCTGTGATGTAGAGGAGATAAGAGTGCAATGGATGTTTGGTAAGCCTGTATCCCAACACCTCTCTTGGCAAAGCAGCCATGTGCTGCTTCGCATCATTTTGCCTCATACCACCATTAACAGCTCTCCGAGAGTTTCTTTCCCTCCAACCTTTTGTCCAGTGCTGTAAGGTCAAAAAGGCAGTTTGCCTCAAGCTCTTACCTTTGCTTTTAGGACACTAAAGACAGAATAACAATGCAATGTATTGCATTGTGGAATATGATTTGGAACGCCCTTTACACGAGAGAATGAAGTATGGAGTTAGCATGTAGCTTCCCAGGTACTGTAAGTAAATCATTCTGCCCTTCTTTGATTTGCACAAAGGGGAAAAATGTCTAAAATTCAACCAGAAAGTCTCAGTTGCATTGTGAGGCTGCGTGTGTCGTATTTGACAGCTCAGAGGAGCTGATGTCCCTCTGTTTAATAGGTACAAGTCCAAGGTAATTATGCTAATGTTTCTTTGAACCTCCGGTGAAATAATGATCGTGTCACTTCCAATGATGCAATGAAAACAAAGGCAGGTATTATTCATTCCTTCCTTGTTTTTGCACATGACAAATGAACAGGGGTTTAAAAGCTACAACGCAGGACTGGTGCCAGTCAGATCTTCCCTTTAGGGCTTCACTCCCTCTTCCTCTGCCCTGTTCTTGGTTTCGTGTGCCCTGCTGGATGTAGCCCGCCAAACCCAGAGCTCTTAGAGCTCACATGTGCCACGCTCCTCCCCAGCGGTGTTTATCCTGTCACCTATTCCATATCTCTAAAGGCGCTATTGCCATTTTCGGCATCTCCCTTCAGAGCTGCCTCGGACAAGTGCTGTGATGATTAATCAGTTAATATTGGCACGGTATTTTCAAAATGTAAAGTAGTTTTGAAATCGTTTTGTGGACGCAGACCATGGGGTGTCAGTGAGGACGGCGTGGTACATCTCATGTCAGCTTTTCCAACCTCCTACACCCAGGCAGGGTGCGATGCGCTGCTGAGCACCTGAGCTGCCAACATGCAAGGACTGTGAGCAGGCTGTCGAGTGACAGACTGGAATGGCAGTCTGCTGTGTCTGGGGAAGTGCTGAGTGATTTCATGCTAGGCTTCTCTTACATTAAATATACTTATTTTCTGCCTTGTTTTGAGCTGGGCAGCTCCCCAGCTGGGTATTCAACTTCTGTGATATTTGGCTTGGTTTTTTACACTACTCCTTTCTTTTTTTTCTCTCTAGCATATTTTAGTTGTTAATGTTTACACGGATGCTCTCATCCTCCCTGGATATCCTGCTGAAATTACATCCAGCAGCCAAGCTGTGAGGGGCTGTGTTCTGTAGATGCCTATCAGCGCTAAGGACAGGAGCTTATCTGCAGCACTCAGGCTGGTTTGGGCTTTGTGAAGAGTTGTGGTCAGCATTTGCTTAGTGGGGGGCTCTGACATAGAGTTGATTGATAACTGTTGATGCTGTTAAGCCCTTTTCTCATTCTAATGAAAGTGAAGGTGCAGTGAAATGAGAAGACAGGGCATCTCAAATTGAGAGGGATTCCTTACGGTGCCAGAAGCTGTTTTGTAGGAACTCACTGGTTCAAGATAACCATGGGGAACTTGCCAGAGTCAAGAAAGGACTGGTTAGTGGCAGTTCTATCAGCACTGAGACTGTGTGCACACTTCAGTCGAGTCTGAAAATAATTGCTCATAGGAGATGCAAGTTCTGCTGCTTCTCTACCAGTAGGAGTTAGGAAGAAGGGCAGGTTGTTCCCTCATGGTTTGCACGGGGGGATTTCTGCTCCTGGGCAGCCCACACCAGCCCTCCTCAAAGCCGTACTGAAGCCTTAGGTGAACTTGGGTCAGTTGTAGCCTGCCCGCTGCTGTACTTGCTCCAGGACTATGACCCAACTGTGGAGGTCTTTGGTAGCATCTGGTGGCATAAACGCTCCTTACAACAGCAGCGTTCTCTGCCTAAAGCAACAGGAATGTTTATGTAGACTCAGGAATAAACTGAGTCAGTTATTGAATACACGGAGCGTTAAGAATACTTAATATATGCACACACTGGTTCCATTTATTCTCCTTGGCTTGGATCGACTTCTCAGCCTGTAGGCTGTTAAAACAGATGGTCTGAATTTGGGTAACACTCAGACCTTGAGTTTAAGCTAAAACTAGAATTCCACTGGCAAGGAAAGTAGGTCAGAAAGCTAAAGCCCCTACTCCTAAATTGATGAAAGGCTTCTAATCGAGCGTTCTCTATTACTGTTCATTAAAAGGAACAGTGGAAGGAATGTCAGAGACCTTAGGAGATGCAATGAGAGCACAAGCACCCATTCCTGCAAGGACCCTGCGCCCACTGCAGCACAGACATTTCTACACAGGGCCCTGAGCGGCTGCATCTCCTGCCTTGGCTGCAGGGGTGCTGGGAGAGCAGCTCTGCACATCCCCTGTCAGCACCTCCACGCTAATAATCTCTTCCACACCATTTCTGTCACCCACCTGACTCAGGTTCTGTAACTCCATTGCCTCTGCAAATCGTGGCTTGCACCATACCTGAGACTTTCTGCCAGCAATTTCTTTGCTCTTTCAAACATGTGCCAGCCATTAAAAACCCCTTCATTGTAGCCAGCAGGGATTATTCACAGCAAATGGGGAACGTGTTCCAGCTAATGCAATGGTCCCAGTTCAGCACATCGCTTCAGCCCTTGCTTAATATTAAGCACATAATTATTTCCTGTTCACTGAGAAGATGATACCACAGTTGTTCAAATACCTTTTGAAATGTTACTGAGATGAATTTGTTCTTTGTGCTTTGCAAATCCAAGCTGTCACTACTCCTCTCCTTCCCTCCAGACTGCTGCTGGAAATTGCATTCTCTGAATGGAGAAGTGCTTGCATCTCTGCTCTGCCTTCTTAAACCTAATGGCAGAGAGCTCCTGGTGGCTCTCCTCAGTGACAGACCTGGGGCTCTTTGGCTGTCATTATCACAGCAGAAGGTGACAGGAGTAGGAAGTGAAGCCTGGAACTTCCCATTGGCCCGGGTAACTCAGAACTCATGCGGGGTGGTTGTCTACTCCTTAACAGGAGTAGCACTTTGCTATGTCACTGCATCTCATCAAGGAATATATGTTCATATATATATATACATACATATATAAATGCTTTTTTTTTTTTTTTGTATGATATCTCGCTTTTCTGTACAGCCACCTCATAGAACCTAAATAGCTGTTCCACAAAAAGGAACACCAAATCTGCTGATTTAACAGTTTTAGAGAAAAGAAGGAACTGACTTCAGTGAAGAACCAGTATAGGGAGTAGTATCTGTATTTCCCATTGCAGAAAATGCTCCCACTCTTGACCTCCACACCTCACTGTCAGTCATGGATGTTCTCTCGGCTCTGCTCCCTTTGGTTCTCACAAAGCCAGAAGTGAACTCAGTTTTCTTTTTCCTCAAGCACCAGCAAGCAGCCAAGCTGCCCCTGTGCTTCTGATCCTCTGCTCTCTGTGCCAGTACTGAGGATGCAGGCAGGATGCCCTTGGAGCCCCCACAGGGCTTTGTGTGGCTGCTGGGCGCTGCTGCTGGTTGCATTGTGACAGCGGAACCTTTTTGTCATACGGGAACAATAAAAAACCCTTGGGTTCTTTCTTTCCTGATAACACATCCAGCCCTGGCTGCGTATCTCCAGACAGAAGATTTTTCCCTGATGGGGAAAGTATGATGTTATATCTACAGACTCCTGTTGCCTTGGTAATTCAAGCTTTTCACCCTGAAACTAACAGATAGCTCTTCTTTGGTCAATATTTAATTTAATTTAAATTCTGATGTGGGCACTCAAACTCAGTAATGAGAATCAGGCCGTGCAGCAGCGCGGGGCTCCCTTTGGCCCTGAGAGCACGCAGCAGCAGGCTGTGCCTGTGATGGGGCTTTGCTCCTTTTTTGTTTATGGATTTCTGTCCTCTTCGTGCCACAGGTGCTGCAGGAAGCCTGCAGTGCTGCTCAGGGTGCTGTGAGCACGGGGGGATGGCAGCGTGCTGGGCAGAGTTACTGGGAGCACATCCAGTTATGATACAGCATCGTGGTCATTTTCCTGGTATGCAGTTTGTCTGCAGATGAGCAGAGGTGTATTTTATCCAACAGAGAAGTAAAGGCATTTAAATGATGTTGAACAACAGCTTTGCAGCCACCCATTACTGAATGATCCCTTCACCTCAGATTTTCTTACTGTGACCCAAAACAACACCTTGAACCTTTCTGTTTCCCACGGCCACGGAGCACAAAGGATGCTCAGGAAACAAAGGAGACTGAGTATGTCTGTGTGTGAGAAGCCCTGGGTGCAGCTGCACGTGAGCAACTTTGTGAGGAGCGTTTTTTGTTTTAATGGAAAATAAAACATTCCAGATTCAGGAATTTTATTGTTTTGTTTTGTTTTGTTTTCTGACTACGTACGCTTAAAGGCCTTTTAGTTTACTTCATTCATTATTAACTCAAGAATCCTTGTATTATTGGGAGTGAAAACCTCATACAATTACCTGATAGCAGAATCGATTCTTTTTTAACACATGAAAACCCTCTGAAAAAGGAAGCTCACTGGAAATCCGCAGGCTGGAGTGGTTGGGGTGCTGTGCAATCAGATTTCTCTCCTCCTCGCCGGGCTGAAGGCTCCCTGCTCTCAAGTTCTTAACTCTGGTATCAACTTCTAAGCAATGTTGGGTTTCTGCTTTCATGTTATCCTCATCTGTTTCTTTTCTGTCTTTTTAAGCAGCTTGAGCGTCCATGCTGAGCCGTGTCACATTCAAAACGATACACATACTGTGCATTTTAATGAGCTGCTAACACTGATTATAGAAAAAAGCAATCTCAGAGATATTTACCAAGTCAAAAAGAGGGGGGAGGGGGTGGGGGTGGGGGGAAAGCCTATGGGGAATTAATTAGCTTTTTAAGAACTGGCTTTCTGAAAGCCTCAGCTTCTGGAACAGTAGAACTTGGAACTGGAAATAGTTTCAAAGGGTTGAAGGAGTGAGCAGGAGTGTGTTGTAGTGGGGAACTGCATATCCCAGCACTCTGCTGGTCAGTAAATGGATGCAGAAGTGTTCCTACACCAAAACCTCTCCGGGGAAACAAGACAAAACGATGCCTGCAGGGTGAGCTCACCTGCAGGGTGAGCAGAGAGGGACCAGAGCCTCGTCCAGCTCCCTCCAGCCTGCTTGTGACAGTGTGCTGTGTGACAGCTCTGTGCCTTGGGCAGAGCTGCAGCCCTGCTTGTCCTTCGGAGTTAGGAGCCACAGGTTCTGTGCTGTGAGGGTTCCTGCAGCTTGGTTTGGGGTGCAGCACTCAGACTTGCCCATCCCAGCTCACCCTGCAGCAATGGGCGGCCAATGCTCCCCATCTGGAGGCGGCTGTCTTTGTGTGGAGCTTCTCTTGCTGCAGCATTTGAAGCGTTGCCTCCGCGTGGAGGTGGCAGCTCATCAGTGCTGGCTAAAATAACAGACAGATGCACAACCAACCTATTGCTCACAGTTCCTACAGGATGGCTTTTTGGCTGCTTTTGTAAGAGTAAAGCTGTTTTAATTCCGATCCTCTCCTCAGAAGTTTGGTTTCTTCAATTATATTTAAGCACCTAAGCTCCTCTTTAAATAATAGTCTGAAATATTTTATATTTAAGAACAGCTGAAATTCTGTAAATTTGCATAGAATTACTCTTCTTGATCAAAAGTTCTGTTTCAACAGCCTAGCAATTATGATCAAATATTGAAGTGTATAAAGTAAGTTGGGTTTGTTGGAGTGAGAGACGTGCCACAGGTGAAAGGTACATTCCATGTCTAAAAGATAACGAGCTGTGTGCTTCTCCGTACATCCTATTAGCTCTATAAAATATAGACCTTAATAAACGTAATTTGGCAAATATATATTCTTCAAAATAATGGTGGAGGAAGGTCAGATCATGCTGTAGGAAACTCAAATCATTTAAGCCAATGGAAAGTTTCATCAGAATGCTGGTGGGTTTTACAGCCATCTCATGAATGCTTCCCATTTCTGCAGATGTAAAATACTGGGTGAGGGCTGGAAGCCACACACTCCCACTCCTACACACTCCTGTCCATTCCAAATAAAAATGAGCTAGTAACACAGCATTTGTCATCAAATAGTGAGGCATGAAAATGATTAGAAATGCTTTTGGATCAGACAAGCGTCGTGAATGAGAGGCATTTCAGGGCTGGAAGAATGAGCTGAGCATCAGAACGGCCGTGCTGCAGAGCACTGTAAGCTCAGCAGCAGTGCCCTCACAGCGCTCAAGCATAGCCTCTACGTCTCCTACTGCCCAACTTCAGTTTGATGCATTCTCATCCATAGACTCATAGGAGTTGGAAGCCAAATCTGGGAAGGCTGCTCCCAGAATTGGTGCCTAGCTCTTCTATGCAGAGCTGGGGTGCCCCCCCTGCATTGCAGAAGGCTGCTGGTGTGGGCGTGCTGTATTCCACCTTCCTTGAGATACTTAATGACTCCTTCTCCACCCCCCCACCTCTTTTAATGCAAAGTGTGCTCCAGAAAGGGCTGTGATATGGTTGCAGAACCATTATGCTATCTCTATTCATCATGCTCTCATTTGCTCCTGGGATGTGAAGAGCACCTGTGGCTGGCTGAGCTAGCTCTGTGCTTTACTGCAAGCTGGATGATTTCAGCGTTGCTTCCTCATAACGGTGTTCCTTCTGCTTTCCTTCCTACGAATACATTGGGGTTCTTTGGAAGCCTTTAGGTCTCTTCCCCTCATTTTGTTACTCCGTAGCAAAAAACAAAAGTAGCTGAACCCCCCCCTGAAATGTGCCAGGGTAGCAAAAAATTGCTGCAAAAGACACTGAAAACAAAGAGCTTTTCCTGATGCTAGCTGCTCTTCCATCTTCTCCAAACGAGTGCCTCATTAAAAGAAAACTGATGAGCTTCAAACAACACATAGCAATCCAAAATCCATTCTATTGGTGCAGGATAGACGAATGGGAGAAAAAATCTTTGTTTCCTTGGCTGCCCCCTATGTGACAACAGCAGTGCATACACACACAGGTACACCATGCTGCTTCCAGGGCAGAAACCTGCCATGAGGAAACAGCATCCCCTCCGAGGGCAGCTGGTAGCCCAGGTCTGTTCTGGCTGGGACACCTTTCCTATTCTCTGCCCCTTTGGGTTGGTCTTCATTTGGAGGACCTGCGGTTCAAACTCCAGGATCCATCTTTATCTGCATTTTAGAATATCTTATACATCTGCTCCTCTAAGAATGTGTTAATATTAATAATGCGTAGATAATTTTTCTGAGTAAGAAATCAAATTCACCTACATGCTGCCAGATCTACGCCTCCAGGGAAGTGTTCTGAGTCTAGAGCTGGCTGAATAATTCTGTTCTATTTCAGACTCCTCTTTCTTCAAAGGCAGACTAAGGGACCACGCTCCCAAATATCAGTTTCTCTTGAAATGGTTTGGATTTGTTAGAAAAAATATATCTGTGCAAACCATAAACTTTTAACTGAAAGCAACAAAAGCCAATTGACAGCATAGGCTTATTTGTGGGTACTTCTATTTCCCTTGTCTGTATTTGATTAAAACCGTTGTGGGTTTAATGTGATTTTTCTCCTAAATAGAACAACAACAACAAAAAAAAAACAGCAAAAAAAACCAAGAAGAAAAATAGCCCTGCGTGAAGCTCCCTGTTATTTTCCTCACCACTGGAGTATTTTATCATTCTGAGCAAAAATTAACTGGAGCTGTCCAAGTTTGCCAGTGATTGATAGTGTCACCTTAGATGTTACCAGTCAAAACTTGTTTTCTCCTTCTTCACTCCTCCGGGATTCAGGTGGGCCCTTTGCCAAAGCACGGCTGTGCAATTTGCAAAGCCAGCTGCACCAGCTGTGCTGTTACACGGAGCAGCACATCAGGTCTGGGAACAGGGACGTGGCTCTGGGCAGCCCAAGGAGGCTGTGGGTGCCCCATCCCTGCAGGCATTCAAGGCCAGGCTGGATGTGGCTCTGGGCAGCCTGGGCTGCTGGTTGGTGACCTGCACACAGCAGGGGGTTGAAATGAGATGAGCGTTGTGGGCCTTTTCAACCCAGGCCGTTCTCTGATTCTATGACAGCAGCCTGAGCAGCGGTGTGTGTAGGGGTGTGCATTGCATGCTTTGCTTTAGCTCTGAGCTTCAGGATTGCATTCTGATGTATTTGCTGCAACACCATCCAGCGTGCACAAAATTCTCCCTCCCTCTCAGTGCTTAAAAAGTTGACGCTGAACTTTTGGCTTCTCATCTCCCAGATGAGAAAGCAGAAGGCTTGCAATGAAAATGAACTTGCTAATGAAAATTATTAGCGCACGAAGGGACAGTTGCCAAAATCAAACCTTGCTTTGCTTCCCACAGTGTGTTTAAGTACTGCACGAATAACACAGACTATAGGAATAAATCATTGTGGTCTGCATGCTGGGACAAAGCTGAAGAATGGTTCTTGTTTCTGCAGGTACCTTTAGCTTATATTTTATGCATTTGACCAGCCACATCTTTATGCCCTTGCAGAAGTATTTCAGAAAAAACAGAAGCCTGGATTGTCCGTTCTGTATTCTGTATATTACACAGTGAAATTTCCATGTTACACTACCCAACAGTAAATCTTTTGTCTAGTCCTAAGGACTAAATCTAAGCCCTCTGTCCAGCCCTTCCTATCCCTATGTGCAGAGTAGGTAAATTTACAGTTTCCCTGTCAGCAGCTATTATTTCCTAATTCCCTTTCTGTCTTAGAAAACTTTTCTCTGTTATTTGTACAACCGGAGATTCAAACCCACATCTTCTGGAGAAGTTCTCTTTCCTTTCTTTCCCAGATCAGCAGAGGCTGTGATAGGCACACTGCATTTCCCCTCAGTTTCTATTCTCTCTAAGATGTTACAGGAAGATGCTCACAGAGAAGCCTGTGTTTCTGACTTTCTGCCTGCGGTATCTTTTTCTTCTCATTGCCACCCTGAAAAGTTGAGCTTTTCCCTTGAGGTATCACACTTGGAATACTGAATCTGAGTTGAAGCCTTCATAGAAGCACTTGACTATGAAATCATTCTCTTTTGCAATGACTGATTCGCTGCACTTCCTCCAGGTACAAACCACCTCAGATAGCATTATTTGCATTTATCTACGGGAGTGATAGCAGCAGGCTCGTTTCCCAAGGTGATTTTGCAACAAACAAACAAACAAAACCAAGCCAAACCATAACGCAAAGGCTGCAAAACAAACAGGAGCCCAGATCCGCAGCGTGCATTTTCACTCCTGTCGTCCCCATAGCAAAAGGAGAGATGTCAGAACTCAAATGTCTCACAATATGTTCTCCAAAAGCAGTGCCATTTGGATCTGTCAGCATTTTATGTTGTGTCTGGCAACCAGGCTGCTGTACCTTTTCCTTGCAGATTAGTACGACAGCTGTAAGAGCCATACAAAGTGATGCAAGTTATGAACGGTTCTTACCAGGCTGGTTGAGGAATCGGGTATGGGTAAAACATACTGCATAACTTTGTTGCTTTCTGTTTTTTTTTTTCTGGTTTTTGTTTGTTTGTTTGTCTGTTTGTATAAATGGGGAACAGACCAGATTTTGAACTCATCCCAGTTTAGAAAAATCTCCGGCTTGACCTTTCTGCTGATTGAATTCAGTACACGGATTTCCTTTGACTTCTGCAAATTTTAAGCTATGTTTTACTCCTTTTGTGTCCGCCGGGCAGATAAGCCCTGCAAACCCCAAACAGCAACATTCCTCTTCTGCCCAGAGCAGGAGAATAAATATATCTCACATTTGAACGTTTCTTAGGAGCTCAGAGCCCTGCTTCCTTCTGACGAGGACGAGAGAGAGGAAATCATTGAGGACATCATTCCTCAAACTGCTGGGATGTGTGCGTTCAGACTGCAAATACTGAATCCCTGTAGCAGGAAGGGCAGTTTTTAGTATTCCTTCCCCTGCCCGCCCTGCTTACACACGTGCTGGCATCTCGCTGCTGTTTCAAACGGAATGATTTCAGGTTAGGAATGAGCAGGCACTCTTTTATTTCAACGGATCCAGCTCCTCCCTAGTGAAGCGAGCCCGACTCCCGTCATTGCACTTAATGACTGTGCCTCAGATGATAACACTGTCTGCTGAAACCACGGCGAAACTTCCGTAGCCGCACATGTGAGTGCATTGGGTCTCAGGTTACCTCAGGAAACTGATGTTAAAATTCTGAATGGCTTTGCAGAGCTCACAGACATCCTTAGAGGGGCGATGCAGCTTGGTCCAGCCTTGTTTGGATTTATGGGGATGAACCACTAAGGTTCTGTGACCCATGTTTTATTTATTTAGTATAATTGTTGTCCTTTGACCAGGGAAACGTCCTGGTCTTTGTCTTTTCTCTGTCCTGTCTCATCTTTAATATCAGAACAGACAAAGTTCCTTGCCTTCCTAATGAAACAGGCTGCTTCAGCTCTAAGCCCTGGTAATCCAGTTTATGTTTTCATAACAGTAAATACAATATGAAGATATGCACAGCTTGCTCTTGATGTAAGCAATGAGATCATTACAGCGTCCCTAAATCCTTTTATTTTAAGATTTATTCAGTCGATAAATTTTACGTATTTGTTCTTTATTTGTCATCTGTAGCACGGGGCTTTTCCCCAAAGCCAGCTTCTCATATCTTCCACCACTCCACTTTAAGCTTCTTTTTGCCTGAAGATTTATTGGCACGAGAGACACAGAGATGTCATCTACGGTATGTTAAAGCTGCAGGCAGATGCTCTGAGGGATGTGACTTTTGACCCTTCCTGTGACCTTGGACAGCCTGAGTAAGCTCTTTCCTCCACAGTTCCCCTGCCTAAAACTGGGGAGATATTATTTCTTTTCCTCTAATCCTCAGTATTTTCTCTCGCTCTTTATATAAGGGACTTTGCTGTTTGCACTGACATGGTGTCCAGTGTGCAATTTCATAATCATTATTTACACTTCGATTAAACATTCATATCATTCAGTAGATGGCATTAATAATATCAAAATGCCATTTTATACAATATTTAAGATCAGAATTTCTTATTGGAAATCAATGAGAACTTCTTGCTGAAAATCAATGACCTGAATGTCCCTTGTTATGTAAGAAGTATCTATATTTATCAGTGCTGATAAAAGACGCTGTGCTGATCTCTGTGTTTATGGCTTATACGGAATTCTGTGATACTCAGAGACAACCAGTTAGCTCTCAGTCTGTGCCAATATTGCTCAGATATGACAGAATTTGGAGACAAAAGGCTTGATCTCCCATTAACAGACCCCTCCCATGGGATACTTTGTCATTAGACTTCAGCCCTTACACAAGACACTCCGTTAACTAGAGAGGTTTGTTCCTTGTCAAGTCCTACATGGCTCAAGGTGACTGAGCAATTCCCTGCTGGAGTGGATCTGTTCAGAATATAACTTCATCAGTTAGCCAGAGCTGGGTCAGGGAGAGAACCTCGATTCTATTCCTAGTCCTACAATGACTTACCCTGCTGGAAATCATTTAACACCTCTCGCACCTCAGTTTATCCCAGATAAACTCCGAGACTGAGCTGGTATGTCAGGTGTTCAGTGCCACTGAATGCAGAGGTCCGTGTGAGTTGGTCTCTTTGGTCTGTAATAAAACTGCACACACTGCGTATGATATAAAGCATTTTTTTCTTTCAAATCGCAGAGGGGTGAGGGCTCTGTTTGATGAGTTTAAAATGCGGTGTTTGTCTTGAAGTTTTTATACATACACATACATATCCCATAGCTAATTTAGCCTGGGGTGTAATCAGTAAAAAATTGCACGGTAACCTCTTCACCTTTAAGCATTCTAGTGGGAAAATATGCAGCACCAGCAGGATTTCAGATTAAAGATGTTAAAAAAAACTCCTTTCATCTGTGCTTTCTTCCTCATTAAATGAGGAGTTTGCTCATAAGTATTTGCCAAATAAAAAAGGAGAAATAGGTAAAAGTTAATGCTATACAATTAAGTCCCCTTGAATTTTCCCAGAAGGTTCACCTTAGCTTAATTTAATATCCCCTCCATTCTCCCAGCCCGTCTGCTTGGCTGAGATGCAAAACAAATGTGTACAGTTGGGTGTTATTTATCATGCAAGCCTTGGAGGTGACAAAAGCTTGCAGGAAAGGTTTGCTCGCTGACCCAGCAAGGCAGAAGTTCCTTCAAGAAACCCTCCACTGTGCAATGAAAGGCCCCTGCCTGTCCTAGAAGGCACTTGGACTGATAAACAAAGGCGGCATTAGGGTGCCCAGCTCTGCTCTTGGCTGCCTTAGGCCCCATCAGGCTGTGCGTTGTGATGACATCTCCCTGTCCCGAGGGCTTCTGAGCTGGGACACTGCGAATTCCTTGCCCCATCACAGGCTGCTGCCAACCTAAATCCCATAACCAACCAACTTTTACCCATCACCCTTCCAGAAGGAGTGAAGGTCGATGAGGCTCAACCTGTCAGAGGTGTACAGGAGCGTGGCTTGCAGCAATGGAGCTGGTTGTGTAAAGTGCTGAAACCCCAACCTGTTCAGTGCTTGCTGCTGTGGATGCTTTTAGCACTGTAGGTGCTTTGTGGCAGTAGAGAAGTGCTGCTTTTGCACTCCTGTGAACCCAGGCTCTGTTGCTATGACTTGCTGCTCTGTTTTGGGCCTGGGCACGTAACAGGGCAGGCTGGAGCACAGCCCGCTTTGCTGCAGGCCTTGCAGGGGGAGGACACGCTCTGAGAACAGCTCCGTCCAGGGCAAACAGTGAAATGCACCCTTTCAAAGTAACAAAACTTCAAGTCGTTTATTTTTACTAAACACTCAGGTTCGAAATCACCGTCTGGGAGCGGCGAGACGAAGTTAAATGTCGCGCAGATTCTAGGTGTAGCCATATCTCTGGCCCACATCTGATGTGGGGGTTTAATGTCTGCAAAGGTCTGGTGATGCTCGCAGTTGTAGCAGCACTGCAGAAATGCAAAGATTCTGGATCAGGCAGCTGCAAGGAAAGCTTGCTGCTCCCCTCTCCACTGCTTGGTGGGTTAGGTGTTACTCTCTGGTATCTCAACACGAGACGTGGCTTAACAAAGATCAGTTCTTCAACGAAGCAAAATATCAACAAAATCTGTTCTTTAGAGCCTGCTTTGATGTTTCGGTTCTCCAATGTACATCTGGGGGCAGAATAAGTCATTTGGAACTTCATAGCGATTCTTCCACGGCTGTTTCAGAACCATGAGGTTTCTGAGCGTGTCGAAGGGCTGCTTTGGCTCGCAGTGACTTTGCAGCAACGTGGCCTGTGGTCCCTACTCTTCATCTGCATCCTCACAGCACAGGGAATGTTCTGGGTACCTGGGCTTTACTCGAGCCTCTAAACTGGAGCTAAACCCTCCAGAAATCGCCATTACGTAAATGCAAAGAAGGAAGGTGTTGTAAATAAAGGAGCTGTAAAATCTGTTTTTACAGCTGCTGTGCTGCAAATGTGTGAAGTGTAAGGAATCCTTGGAAGATACACCCAACTCTTAGTTTTTAAATTGATTAAGCTCTAGTGGTTTTCTTTTTGTTTGTTTTTTTGAGAACTTGATTGTTCTTCAAAGCCAGCTGTGAAGAGCTGTGCACTGACTGTGTACCAACGAGTAACTTTTGAAGTGCAAAAGTAGAAAGAATCAGATCCCAGAGATTTTGCAACCAAAACCACACAGTTCACGAAGCTGGAAGTATTTTCTATTGCTATTTTTGAATCCTTGACTTGCTTTGAAAGACCTTCGTACTTGTTTCATTTCATGTACATTGAGTTCTATCATTGCCTATCGTATCTAATGGGTTTTAGAGTTTGGGTTTGTTTGTTTGTTTGTTTTTTAAGAAATGCACCAGACTATTGCTACTGAAATATTCAGTGTAAGCACTTCTGTGACATAATATTTTTCCATAATCACAGCATAATTAACCACAGACAGAAATCAGAGGAAGATTTTTACTGTTATTCTGCAGATGCTGTGAACCAGTCTCTCTTAGACCCTGCAGTGTTTGATTCACCATCAGTCAAAGGCCTATTTATTACTCAACATACTCATGGAACCAAAAATAATCATAATTCTTAAGTCTGTATGGACAAGGCTAAGTGTTCTGGTAGAATCCCTGTGATAAACTTAGAACTGTTATCCTCTGGACTGTGCTTGGTTGGGAATCAGGGATTTAGGAACTTGGCAGAGGAACCATTTTCCTACTTCATTGTGGCTTTCAAATTGTTATTAATAAAACATAGTGCTATGTCTCAATGCAGAGAGACCTTAGTCTTAGTACATGCCCTTCCCATTTATTATTTATGCAGGCATTTAACAGCTCTGACATATTTTAACAGAAGTGCTAGGCAGTTGTTTGCAAACCCGAATTAGCAACAAATAATATTTGATACTTTAAAAGATTCCCCTCCAAAATTCTTTTCTACACATATGTAGAAATTATGTTGCCCGTGTTTTTTCTTGCTTAACTTCAACAGCTTTTCTTCTTGCTTTATATTTTGAAGTTATAAATGCCATTTCAATCAGAGAACATTCGTGTGCGTGTCTATGGACAGATGCTAATTTAATTTATAAATGCAGCAGGGAGTGGGCAAAAGGTGAAGAAATTAATTGTGCCTTCTTATTAGCATATCAGAAGAGTTGATTGCCTCTCCTTGCCTGTTCTCTTCCCTGATGTGCTCACACAAATGCTGAGGATGCTGCTCCTTCCCTGGGAGCACCACCGGGCTCCTGCAGCTGGATGCAAGACCAGTTAGATTTGATCCCTGCTTCCCAGGAGGGGAGATAACCAGCAGAAAGCAGCCCAGGTTCTCCTGAGAAATTTCCATAAGCAAAGATGTGGGCAAGCCAGCAAGGCTTATGTAGAAGGTCACAACCCTGAGAGCCAGTGAGGAAAGCTAACAGCTTCAGGTTTTTGACCGACATCTCTGGTCAATGACAAACCCCATGTTTTGTCCCTGTAACAGGTAAAAAATAAACAGAGTAAGACCCTGAGTTCCAGGAATGAAGTCAGAAAGCTCTAAGAAGCATTTAAAGAAAAACAGCATTGATCCTGCACCCACGAAGTAAAGGGATTTTTACGGTTGGCTTTGAGGGAAGTAAAAACAAGTCTTTGAACTTGATTACTTCTAATTTTCACAGTGCTGTGAAAAAAATATCCGGCTCCTGCAGAAGGAAGTTCCTATTATCTGCAGGGAACCATCGGTGTGTGCCTTTCTGAAAGTCAAACAGCAAGTCCAGACCCTAACCTCAACCTCCCAACCCACGAGGGGATGCACAGCCCCCACACTGAGCATAAATGGACATTCAGTTGCATATTCCAAGCTGATGGGCTCATTCACAGGGTGAGCCTGGACCTCCTTTTCCAACTCGTTCTGATGGTGGAGGTTAAAAACTTGGAAGTAGGTCGCAAAGGACTCGAGAGCTGAAGAACTGCCATCCCTCTGGTGGCTGCCTTGGTGGCCTAGTTCTTGGGCTGCCAGGTCATAGGAGACAGAAAATCACACTAACCACAGGTTGGAGGCGCTCCTGATAAGAGACCCAGGGAGAATCATCATGATTTTTGACGAATATTCAGTTATAAATTGCAGCCAACTCCAGACTGAATGTGGACAGGAGGGAGCCCTCAACTTTTAAAGGCTGTCTTTGCTCACTGGAAGCCAATTTCCATCAATTTTTAAGGTGCAAAGGCTGACTGTCCTTGAAACTCACTTTCTTGGGTTACTCAGCTCTATTAGGTTACTCAGAACCACAGAAGCCTACTTTGTGTCGGGCGAGAGAACGAATGCATGATCTCGTATTTAAAGATTTTATGGGACATGAAATAATTTTGTCGGCTAAAAGCTAAACTTTATAGTGTTGCTATTTTTAATTAAATATTAATTGCAGAAGATGGGTCTGGAAATGACTGCTCAGATCGTTTAATCCATATAGATGACCTTTACGTTGAATTTATTCTCTTATCTTACACTGCCCTTCAACCCCATCTGGGGACTGACCTTGTCTGGCAGGCTGCTCCACTCTTAATTAGATGCCTAGCTTACTCTCCTCTTTAATGTTTATTAATGTTCCCTTGCTGAGGATACTGTGGGATGGAGCTGGTGATTATGGTGCTATAAAGTTTCCCTATCAGCTCCTCGCCTACAAGCAGCCTAGTTTATACTTACAAGGCTTTTCAGAGCCAGATGTAATTCAGAGGGGCAAGAGCAGGGAGAACAGTCTCTCCTGAAGTTGAAAAGCAAACTACCCCATGTGCTCATTTGGTATAACATAAACATTATTATTTTCTTTTTTTTTTTTTTTCTTTCCCAACCATCTTAATTCATTTCTTTCTCTGATAAGCAGCTTTGCACAGCATGAAATCTGTGACTGTGTCTCTGAGTTGCCTGAGAATTCCGGTGTGAAAATGAACCATCAGACAGCAAAAGCGTGTGTTCATGTGCTGGAACTTTTAAAAGGATTAGATTCATTTGCAAAATACCTTTTTTTCGTTAAGAGTTGTGATTCTGTTTCTTCTATTAACGCACAATGTCAAAAGCACCACTTCAGCTGAAGATGTTAATTAACATGAAAAGTTAAGGAGGGGCAGGTGTACAACAAGCTTTTCTACTTGCTTGTCCATAGGCTGCTCTGCAGGCTGCTGGGGCTGGATGCTGCTGATCTTGTTAGAAGAGAGAGGAGGGACACAAAGATGGGAGGACTTAAGAGCTGCTCTTAGCAAGCCAGGTTTTTCTCCTCTGGCGTGACAGTAACCACATTCCCTGCTGCTCAGGTTCAGCTGGGGGATTTGACACATGGGTAAAGCCCCATAAGCCTGCTCCTGAGGATTTGGAGATCCTTGCAAAGCACC
Source organism: Perdix hodgsoniae (assembly GCA_035772895.1). NCBI lineage: Eukaryota > Metazoa > Chordata > Aves > Galliformes > Phasianidae > Perdix > Perdix hodgsoniae. The sequence continues at coordinate 1,644,409 of JAPSGF010000060.1, read as the reverse complement.
GAGCGCCCTCTGAGCTGTGGCTGCTAGATGGATCAGTGGGGCTGCATTTAACTTCTCACACAAAATCTCCCATGCTTCTTTTCTTGCATCTTCTCGAATTTCTATTGAATATTTATGTTGTTGCTCTTGTTGTTTTCAGACAACAGACTCCATAAAGCAGGCAACAATCTCTAAGAGAAAAAGGAGCAACCAGCTGTTTAAGCATATTTCCTTAGTCTCTCCCTATCTCTGTCCTCCAGTCATAGCAACTCCATTGTAATTCAAATCTAAACATAAAACAGCCAAAACTCTTCAGCTGGAAAGTTAGAAATTTCTATGCTAATAAGCCTGAACAGAAGGACTGCAGAAGCAACTGATTCAAAGTGACCTGTTAATTCCCCCCATCTTCCAGATTTACAGCCCCATTAACTTCTGTTCCAAAATATCAACCAGCTCTCAAACAGCACAGGAGTTTGCTTCCCCTCAGATCACCGTTCTGACTTGTCAAACAATCAAAGCAAAGGTGGGAATGCTCCAAGCAGAGGAACCCCTCCGTGCACACGCAGCTCCTTGCACACTCAGCTCCTTGCACACTCAGCTCCTTGCCCAGCGCTGGGCCCTCTGTCCTTGCCAGGCAGTACAGCTGCACAGGGAACACTGAGTCAGACAGCAATTTGATTCTGAGCACAGCATTGGAAGAGCTGGTCTAGGTGTGTCAACACCTCCTTTGGGGGCTGGCTGTAATATTTGGAGACCTCAACATGTTGATGTTTTTGAACCGCTGCGTGTTACACGGGAGGATGGGAAGCAGGCATTTTCTGCCGCCTGTTTTGGTTGGGAAAAGCAAATTTGACAAAGTATTTGCCAGGTGCCAACTGCCATCTGATAGCTGATGGTCAGCCTGTCTGAGATGACTGTGGGTCTCGTTCTGCTTCCAGCTGCTGTGGGATCAGAGGCACTGGAGCTGTCAGGCTGTGCCCTCAGCTCTCTGCAGGTAATCTGCTTTCCTACATGCTGCTCTGAACCAGCTTATAAAATTATATTGATGGCCTAATGAATGGATAAAAAAAGCAAATTTGATTATTCCTCAGCCATGCGTTGCTGTCTATAATTGCATAGATTTGGACTTTAATTAGTCAAATTACTTCCTCAGTTCAGAGTTGGATGAGACAATAGACAACGTTCACATAAAATGCTGGATGTTCCCTTTCTATCAACCCCAAAGCATATCTCAAGGTCCTAGTATTCCAGAGCCTTGAAGTGTGTTTGAAGTTGGAATTAGATCCTGGATTTAAGCAACTGGGCCTCTCTTAATGCACGTGCTTGCATTCTGGATCTGTTCTGTTCCTGCAGTCTCGGTGTATCTCTATGCAAAATGCTTTTGTACAAAGGGAAAATAATACTGGAAGCATACTTGACTGAAATGCAGAAGTGCAATTTGCACCTTTACTCAAGTTTCTGACCCTCTGAAACAGAAATGCCCAGGTATATGTGGGGTTTGATCCATAGGAGCTTCATGAACTGACACTAAAAACCAGCGAGCGTGTTCTGAAACCGAATTTTAAAATGAACTTTTGGTGCCTGGAGGAAAAAATTGCAGGAAGCTAAAAAAAGATCTGAATGTGATCTGTATGAACATAGGAGCAAGTCACGCTTCAATAGCTTTCACATCTGAAGAACCAGCACCTGGATAAAGGCTCAGCAGGCTGCTTTACCCTCTGCCTGCAAATCTGATGTTCTGACTCACGTGTCAACCACTTAAGTAGTCCTGCTATTCAGTTTTGGTTCATAGCTGATTTATGCTCCTTGTGCAAAGTAGTGCTGGGCTGCTTGACTGAGTACTTCCAACCACCTAAATCTTGGGGTAATTATTTTAATAAATATGAATTGTGGGACTCCTGCCTAGATGTGTAATAGAAATCTAATCTATAATACAAATGGAAAGCAGTGCAGCTGCACTGTGTTAATTAAGTATACACCAAACATATGGCAATACACCTCCAGACCAACAGGCACAGAACTCTCTTGGATGCAATTAGCTCTTGTGCATGCATAAAGAATCGGCCATAAACTCCAGAAAAATGCATAAGTCATAACCTCTGGCTGATGAAATTACTAGTGCTGAACTACTGCACTTACACTGCAGAAATGTTTATCTAGTCATTGGAGTGCTGGTGAATCTTTTTTAGGCAAAAGGTGTTTCTTTCTGTTTCTGGTGCTCTTTGCCATACAATTCCCACATTAGAGCTTCCTCTCTGAGGAGCTGGAGGAGTTTGTGTAGAGAATGCAACCCAGAGGCAATGGTACTCCAGAGCCCTGCAACTTGTGCAGTTATTTATGCACAATAGGTGGAAAAAATTGCTTTCTTTTATGGTCTCCCTCACATCCTTGGTGTGTATCTGCATTAAGATGCATGAACTTCAGTACAACAAAATTTTCACCCAGGCAGTAAATAACATAACCAGATGCTAGCAGCTGCTCAGGCACATCACGTAACATCGGTCCCTGGTTGAGCTGGAGCTGCCTGGGTGCCCTGGCTGTGTTCTCATGGACGATGTGCAAAACCACGTGTGATGGGAAGCTGCTCCTGCTGATGTTAAGTGGCAGTCAGTGGTGACTGTGGTGACACCTCGCAGCGCAGCTCTAAGTGCAGCCTCAGAGAGGTTAGGATCGCAGTGCAATGCAAGAGGCAGCAGGTGAATGCAACACGAGATGCAAGGAGTTGTGCTGTGACTGCAGGTGGCTGCAGGGCAGGCGGAGGCACTTCTCCACACGTGGCTCCAGCAAATTCCCACTTTGTTGGGTTGTTGCTGAGTTTGTAACAGCAATGAGGAGCGGTTTCTCCTCTTCCTGACGCCTCAGACTCGGCTTTCTGCAGAGTCTGTGTCTGCAAACAGGCAATTTGAGGATCATAGAATGGCGTGGGTTGGAAGGGACCTCAAGGGAATGGAGACTTGGGGAAGAGCCAGGTTTGTCCGGGTGCCATCACTTGCTTGGAAATGGAGATTCGGGTCAACTGCTGAAGAAACACATTCAGCTGTTGCATTCCTCTTCCATTAAGGACAGATATCACCCTCGGAGCAAACACTTAACAGTGGCTTTTCTTATTCCCAGCCTGATGCAGCAGCCTATAATTACTTCTCACACCTCGGCTATGTTTAACTCCCCTCTGTCTCATCTGTTAATCTGCTAACAAGCAGCAAAAGTGTTTTAGTCCGCTCCAAATGGGAGGTCAAGACTTAATGGTTCACCTTCTAAGGAAGCTGTTCAGAGGGCACAAGACTTAAATAACTTTCAACTATCTTTAATTCATGTTTTTTGCAGTCTAGACAGAAGTGAGAGCGTATGTTTTAAAAGTAATATTAATGCAGAAAATTGTAAATGGGCTAAAAGCTGACTGTGTAAAATCATTCCTAATTTCCTTTCGGTGCTAGCAAAGTGATTTAGTGTAAGTGAAAGGCAACGGATTTACAGCTTGGGAATCTATTCCACGCAGATGTCCAAACCCAGCAGCACACTCTGAGCTACAGTGTGGGTTTACCTGCAGCTACAGGGCACAGTTCCCATCCTGCCCCTTTGGTGACAGCATAGTGGAGGGCTGTTCCAAAGCAGAGTTAGTGGGTGTGGGGGAAGATGGGGAAAATGGATCTCCTTCCAGCAGAATTTGGGTGCACGTAGCCTCTGGATATGCCATAAGCAAATAAACCCTGCTGGTGGCCAGGGGATTTGCTTCTTCTGAGCTTCCTGCGTTGTACTGCATCAGTGACCTCTTGATGAAAAGGTTTTAAATTCCGAATCCTTAAAATTCAAATGCTGGATATCCCAGGATATCCAATCAAGCTGATAACAACGCAGATGGCACAGTTTTGGACTATCCTATGGCTCTTCTTCTGAGTCAACGTTTGAAGCCAAAAAAAAAAAAAAAAAAGTAATGCATGAGCTGTGAAAAATGTTAACCAGGTCACTTAGCATTTCTTTCTTGGTTGTTTCTCATCTGGGCTCCCAGGGAGTGAAGGCTGCAGGAGCTGAGGATGCATAAATGTAGAAATGCATGTGAAAAGAAATTCGTGGGTCATTGCTGGGTTAAATGCGGTGGCTTGAAGCAGCCTCTGGGTCCATAAAGTGACTTGTAGAGACTGGGAGGCATTGCTGGTGGAAGAATTGCTCTGCCACTGCCTTGTCTCTTGGAGCAGAACATCTGCAAACAACTGTTGTAGGTCAGTGCTGCAACCCAGACAGATGTTCAGGACTTCTGTACAGTGAGTGTGGTTTTGTATCATATGGTCTGGACTGAGTAGGATCAGACACTGCCTCGCTTGCTTATTTATCTTCTGTAAGTTTCAGAGGTGAGGTTTTCACTGACTGGCTACAGACTGTTTTATTTATTTTCTTCACTGGTGCTCAGTGTAGAGCAGATGCTGCTTCCTTGTCACTCTCTGGACTACAGAATTTGGGCTTGATCTGAAGCCAGCATAAGCAGGATAACTTCATCCTCACGTGGACTATCGTTCACAAACTCACACCGATGAGAAATGGGCCCTTTCCATCACTGAGCAAGGCTGACTTTTATGAATTTGTTGTTTATTTATCTGCCTATCATTCCCTCAAATGATTTGCCTAAGGAGAGGGATTAAAACTTTGCATTAATAGCTGGGGCTGAAATTGGATTCTAAGCTTAGCTGCCCCAGAATGATGATGATCCCTTCAGTGCATCGCAGAGCCCCTGTGGGGCTGCCCACAGCCCTGCACCCCCAGGGTTAAAGGGAGATTGGTCTTTCATTTTCATATTCCTCATCTCTCATTTGCTGAAGTAAATAAATGGAAGCTGCCTGTGCCATTTGCCCTAAGTCTCTTTTCCAAAGAGCTGCTGCTGATTATCTACCTTTCCCCCCCCCCTCCCCGCTCCCTATTTTCCATTGTTAATCCTCTCTCCTTCCTTCAGTGGTCTGTTCATTTACTAATCCCATCTGTCACGTACGTAGATGTTAAGAGATGGAAACCTAATCTCAGTGTGGTTTTCATTCTCTGTCTAATGTATTTATATAGACTCATAGGATATAAGCTTTTTTGTACTGGGCTCTTAGTGAAGCAGGGTGCCCAAATGGCCATCACTACCTGCCCCCACCAAGAGAAGCCAGACACGTATGGATTTGGAGTGGCTTTACTCGAATTCGGGCCAGGTTTGGCTTTGCTTTGCTTTTTGTGGCTATGAATTGTACTCTCATCCTCCCTGATCATTTCACCCAGACAGAAGTGCTCTGTTAAGAGGTTTGGAGCCTTTCCCAATCGACAAGCAGCTGGAAGTGCTGCAGGCACAGCTTCTCTAGCAGCAACCCTGAGTGCAGGCTGCTGGGCACAGCACGGGGCAGAGGCTCTGGGAGGTGGGGAGGGCTGGAAGGTGCAGCCAGCAGCGTGTTATCACAGGAACCTGTGTGATGGCTTCTTAGCCATAAGCACAAATTGCAGGGAGATTTGCATTTTATTTTCTTGATCCTTTCTCAGAACCCGAGCAGCCCTTTCTACCCACCCCAACATGGCATGTTTAAGGGGATTTGCAGCCTTTTTAGGTATTAAAAGTCCTGAAGAAAGGAGCAGAGCAGAGCCACACGTTCTGGCTTTGCATGCAGCCATGTGTGGGGCTGCTGACACGGCTGCCATGCTGATGGTCCTGACTTATCTGGTATCTGTCAGAGGCAAGCTTGATTGCATTTTATGACCTTTAATTAATTAAGCTTCATAAAATCCTAATCATGCAGGAATTATTAATCCTGTTTTAAATTAACTGGCCAAAGAGGTGACATGTTTTAGCCTGAGGACACCTGACTTGAACCCTGTGTCCTGCCCTCTCTTCTCTGTTGTTTTTTTCTACAGGACTTCATCACAAGTCTTTAAATCTGAAGTTTCTGCACTAAGTTCACCCAGTCACAAATGGATGCAGCTCTTCTGACTCTCATCAATGCGAATCTCCTTCCAGCACTGAATTGCAGCCTCTTCTTTTGACACAGACACTCTCAGTAAAAAAAAACAAGGTGAGAACTCTCTCTCCTTATGATTGCTATGCCAAAAAAACTTCTTGTGACTCCTGAATTCCTGTGCCACAGATGCAGAAGCCAGTCCTGTTTTATCAGTCTTAGCCTGAGATTTCTTGGCATTAACCAACTTGCAATTTTCTTTGCAAGGGAAGTTTGTGGGTGGTTATTTAAAGCTCTGTTGCACCTCCCTGCGAGGTGTGCCATATTGCTGTCCTTCCCAGGAAGGGGGGAATTCAGATGAGAATGGCCGTTCTGGCTGCATCACACTGCACTGGTGACCAGGAGGAGGCTGGGATTACTGGTGGATCTTGCAAACCCCGTTCTGTGTATGTGCATCATCTTCTAGCCTTTGCTGTTGATGCCATTTGATTTTGCAGTGAAGGGAACTGGGCAGTGGTTCCAGGCTGCAGGTTGCTTGCACACTGACTGCCAGAGAGCTCAGCTGCACTCTGTATGTCAAAATAACTTTGCAAAACAATCTTCTGCTTTTGTTTGTTTGTTTGTTTGAATTGAAAAGCTTCTTCTGTCCTTATCGCCTCCTTCCATGAAGAACGTGAGATGTGAGGAATGCTCACTGGAGCATCCTGATATCAGTGCTGCCAAAGCCTGCACTGAGACACAACGTGTTGTGACCCTGCACCACCACGGCCCTGACACAGACAGCAGTGAGATCAGCACCATGTTTCTGCTGTTTGTCTTTGAACCTTGGTGTGATTCGGGCATTTGTGTGCCAGGCTTTGAAGCGCCCTGTGCTGTTGGCAGCACTGGTTCTGTGATGTGCTCTGTGATGTGCCCATCCCTCCGAGGACACGGAGAGCTGCTGTGTGCCCTGCAAGGGTGATCTTCAGCCCTCTTTGCTGGTTTTGAGCTGCTGTTGAAAGGCAAACACCCCGCAAAGCCACAGCTGAATAATATCATACATCCTCTGTGCAGTGCTTCGGCTTCGTGCTTATTATAATCCACATGAGTCTATGGAATTAATCATAATGCTAGCGCTTCTATCCAGCTGCCTCAGAGCTCTTTTCAGACATTAGTCACATTAGGCTCATTGTCCCTGTCTGAGGTGAGAAAATGCCGCCTGGGAGCAGCGTCAGATGGCTGTGAGCTGCTGGATGTGGGAGCTAGGTGCTGCTCCCATCCCTGCCTGGCCTCCCATCCCTGGCTGCAGCACTGGGGCTCTGAGCTGCCCTGGGCCAGGGCTGTGGGTCGGGGGTGAGCACTGCAGTCACTGATGTGATGGAGACAGAGAAGCAGAGCTACGGGCGTCTCCAGGTCATGCAGGGATCTGCTGGGAGATGTGAAATCCTCTCTTGGATTCTGCTTCAGTCCCTTCCTACTTCTATGTCTGTGCCACAAGGACGGGCCCTGTGCTCTGTCACACCAAAACACAAGGAAACAAGTCTGGTTGGGCTCTGGTCCATTTTTTGTGCAAGTGTTCTGTGCCTCACAGCCACCAGTGTCTGGCATCTCTTAAGTCCAGAGAAAAACCTCCCGATGGTCACGACATAAATAAAATTGTCCTTGCTTTTTCTGCACTGGACGGTATTTATGGGCTTAGGGTAACCCTCAAAATGCACAATGTACGCTGAGAAATGTTTTTATGGGCTCAGATCACCTTGAGGAACGTTTTGATACGCTGAGCTGCTCACCCAGCCCTGCTTTGCTGGGAGCTGCGCCTTGAATGTGAATCCTGTGGCACTGCTGAGATCTGCATCCTGAGCACTGCTGGGACATTATGAATAACGATTTAATTTAGCTCTTCCGTGCTACTTCCGTGCCAAAACACCTAAGCAGAGAGAAATAAGCTGTACCAGGCTGCATTCACAACACTGGGATGCTGTGCCAGTCAGCACGTTAGAGTTAGAATGATAGAATTGTAGAATGGCCTGGGTTGCAAAGGCCCACAGTGCTCATCCAGTTCCAACCCCCTGCTGTGTGCAGGTCACCAACCAGCAGCCCAGGCTGCCCAGAGCCACATCCAGCCTGGCCTTGGATGCCTGCAGGGATGGGGCATCCACAGCCTCCTTGGGCAACCTGTGCCAGTGCCTCACCACCCTCTGGGTGGAAAACTTCCTCCTAATATCCAACCTAAACCTCCCCTGTCTCAGTTTAAAACCATTCCCCTTGTCTTATCACTATCCACACTCACAAATAGCCATTCCCCCAGGAGGGGGATGTCAGAATAAGTCATGCAGATGTAGTGCACCCAGTGGGTCGGTAGGAAATGCTGGGTCATAGCGATCATCTCAGATTTTGTTTGAAAAGGAAAGATTAACTTACTGAACACGAGAAGTAATTGTAGCAATATCTCACATTGCTCTGAAACTTACTGCTAAAATCCTCTGTTTGACACCAGTGAATATTCTGCTGTTTTATCACACACTGACTTGCAACGTAGAGTTATGTCTGGTATTAAAAGTGACAGTGGTTTTCATGAAAATAAGATGAAATAAAAACAGACGTTACTTGAAGTAGCTGAGCTTTGCTCTAATGGGGTTTCTGAGTATGGAGGAGAAGGACCTGTTGGCTATTGGTGCATCAGAAAGAAGTGGCTGCTGTCCCTATCAGCTCTGTCACCTTCATAACAGCTCGGAGTTACCCAGAATTTGGTTAAAGTGTCCCACATTCTCCAAAAAAGGAACAAATGGAGCTGAAGCTGCTGACAAAGTGGGTCATTAACGACGTTCTGAGGTCTTTGCACAGGGGTGGGTGGGGATAAATTTTCAGTCCCAAGTTGGTAATTGCCCAGTTTTTGTCATCTTATAATACAGACTCTTAACCTCAGGGATTTTGTCTGAGAGGCATTCTGCAATCCTGAGTTACCTGCTTCTCGATCGTCAGATGTATAGAAGAAGTTTGAGATGCAAGCTCATTCTGTTGAAATAGACTTTTCTCTATCTTCTCCATTTGGCAATGAATGCAAAGGGAGGGGATGGATCCCACTGCTGGCAGGAAGTGCTGGGTGCTGGCAGAGCCCAATCCGTGTCCTCAGTGCGTTCTCCATACGTGCCCTTCACATCAAGGCATCACTAGCTGTTAATGTAACACCTGCTTTCTTTGAACCATTGATTTAATCTCCTAAATTCTCTCCTGCCTCCTAAATTCTTGTTCTGGGGGGCTGTGGTCACAGACTGCTGGGTGCCTGCAGTGCTTGGGGTCCAGCTTCCATCCTGCCCTGTCCCCCTGCAACCGTTTCTGCATGAGCCCTGGTAGCATCTAAGCACTTGGAATAGTTCATGCTATTTATAGGGCCATAATTCTAATTATCTCGTGGCTGTTTTCTGCCAGGTAGGCACATTAGCAGGTTGCCTATTCCTACAGCAGTTACTACAGCAGGAAATGGCTCTTAATATCTGGAGTGTGTCTCAAAAATTGTTCTGACATGAGACGTCTTTCAATTACAACTACAACTCTTTGTTCTAACGGCTTATTGTCCTTATTACCAAATGATAATCGCAGTGCTTTTAATGAGAATGGCAGTCTGTCCATACACTTCAGTGTATCAGATCTTGGAAGAACTGTGTGAGTCAGACAGAAGGCAAACAGACCTCACACAGCACTACAACATCCTACGTGACTGTTTGACACCAGATAGGCCACAACCAAATGCTTGAGCAGGAAAGCAGTTACAAGGAGCCAGCAGCAATTACAGAGTGCCATTCGGATGCTCGTGCCTTCTTCTGTAGCACCCCAAGGAATGCCCAGATCTCCTGCCTGCAAACAGCCCTTGAGAAGCAGAGGGAGCACAAACTCCCTGCTTCCTCTGTTCCGACAAACTGCGATTTTCTGTTCAGCTCTTTTCCCAGATGTTACAAATCCCACCTTTTGGCTTTTCAAATCAAATCCCCTTTTTACCTCTAAGGAAAGCCGTTTGAAATGCACTTAGCAACCACTGGAGCCTATTTTTAGCTTCTATCAGGGTATAAATGTACCAAATGTAATAATCTCATGCTTGCAGCCTTTCTTCCTTCTTTCCAGAGAAGTAAAATTACTGCCACTGAATAGGAGGGAAAAAAACCCCACATGTCAGCTTTGCCCAGAACTCAAACGTTCTCTCTTGGTCTCTACATATCAGCTTGTCCACGCTCCCCCTTAGCAATGTGGTTATTTGGGGGCACAGTCAGTGTGTTGAACCAGCTCAACACAGTGTATGTTCTCCGACCACGGGATTTATGAAGGATATCTGTAGGATGGAGAACTAAGGGCAATGTAGAAAGAGGTGGTAAGCACCTCCACAGTGTCAAAAACAGTGGGGAATAAAGGGGCCGTTCAGCAAATGAAGTGACTTCACCCTGAGACAGCAGAGCTCTGGCCGTGCGCTGTGCTGCACAGATTGAACTGGTGAAGTTTGGGCTGCCTGGCAGCTCCAGGGCTGCAAACACGGCGGGTGCGACAAAGAAGGGAAAGCTGATAAAGTCAACTAGCGACTGTTCTGTGCTGTGTGTCTCCAGCCATTTGTTCATTGAATGGCAGAAGTGATGGGGCTCCCATTACTCCCTTCTGGAGACCAAGTGAACTCCTGTGCCAGATCAGAAATAGGCTTTAAATAATTCATTGAATAAAGTCTAGGATCTCTGTAAATGTCTGTCTGATTCTCTCCGCTCTCTGTTATTCCTGGCTTTCCTTCCAGTCCACAGAGCACGGTGCACTCCCCCTATCATCACATCTACATGGCTTCCTCTCACACATCATCGCGTTTCTTTGAACAACGAGCTGAAATTTTCCTTTTTCTGTTGAACAAAGGAATTATTTTCCCTGATAAGATTTTGATTTCCCCATCTGAGTGCACTTCACCCCTCATCTGAAAGGGCACGTGGACATTAACTTACTCCTCATTGAACCCGCCTTACATCGCAAGTGAGTGTGTTAAAGCCTATTGCATGGCACTGTAAGCATCCAGAATCAAGGTCTGTTCCCATCTGTATCCACGCAATCGTGCTGACTAAAATTCAGCCTGTAGAGCTTAAAGATCTTTTAATCCTATGCATTTGGTAAGACTAATAAGCTGCTCGGAGGCTGGAGGGCACACAGCCTGATGGGATGGGTAACACAGGAAGGCAGAGCACGAGGTAGAGCTCTGAAGTGCAATTCTGGATGGGGGAAAAAGGCAGGGAACTTGTTAATGTGCCTTAATTCCAAGCACTCTTGCATTCCTCATTACCAAAAGGGATGAATTTGTTTATGCCGTTTAGCTTCAGGCTGCAACCGAACATCTTGTAGAGATGCATTCCCATTTTATGTGACGGTCTGCAATTAAATCATCGAGGATATTATTTAATCGGTGAGAAAAAGAAAGAAGGAATAAGCAGGTACCCAATGAACCCAAGGCTGTCATTTGTGACACACGAGCTCCCTTGGGAACCTAAGTGCCACCCGAAGAACATCAGGCTCCTGTTCTGCACAGCACAGGGATGCAGGTTTGAACACCAGAGACAGATGGGGGTTGCTGCATGGCTTCCCACGGATGATCCAAGCACAACAACCGCTCGGTTGTCCGTTTCCATCACGGTTCTGTTCTGCTGTGTCAGCTGAGGTGAGGTTGGGTGCGGGTTACAAGAGGGTAAGCAGCAGCACAGCTTCCTTTAGGCATCCACCAACCCTTGTGTGAGCTCATTTTCTCCTCTGGATGGAATGGTTCCTCTGGGTGGCTGTGCTGAATTTGCAAGTCATTAGTTGTTACAGGCTTTTTTACTTTCTTTTTATTGTCGAGATGAAAACCAAAGAGGTACACGAAGTGATGAATAATGAAGCCCTGGTGGTGGTACCTCCTAGAAGGCTTCTTGTTCTGTGGCTGCTGCAGACTGGATTTTGCTTTCGACAATAACTCTTTTTGTAATATAACCTTACCAACGCGTGTGTGTGTGTGGATTATAGTGTTCCTAGGGTGTGTATGTACAGGAGAACGAGAAACTGAGTGAAACCCAGAGCCCCTTAAGTAACAAAACAAAAACAGCAACACAAAAGTGCAATTGTGTTGTAGCTCATTTCAGCCTCACTGGAATTTCCATCGTGCAAACATTTAAATGTTGTAGTTACTGTGGCACATCTCATTTTACTTTATTCCCTGGTGGATGTTTCCGAGAATTTGGCACAGATGCTGAACAATAAAGCCTGTTGCAAATTGCTTTCCAACTGCTACGTAATTACAGCAGATTTTATGCTAAATGTAAAGAATGTACTGCTGTTTTTTAATAACGGGAACATCTTTTCTTATCTGATGCTTTAATACTGTCTCATTTGTCTTATTTTCCAGCTGAAGGATAACTTGCAGTTGTTGACACCCAGGCTGAGCTGCTGGCACTGTGTTCTTCCCTGGAACCTGCATGTTACGACATCAGCTGGAAGTTCAGAGCCTTTGTGTATTTAGTAAGTCACTTTAAATATTTAATATGACTACACTGAGGTCACAGGGTGTGTTTCTATCTGTACTTGCCAGCAAATTGGACAGAATAATTAGTTCCAGCAGGCTCCAAGGATTAACTCTCCGTTTTGTCACATCTGTCAGTGTTTACTAACATGGCCGGTGACATTATTATCTCTCATAAGAAAGGAGAGTAAATATGGCACCCCTCAGCTCCTCAGGGGAGTTTCTCTCATTGCCTTAATGCACAAATGAGCATCTGGTGCCATGGGATGTGTCTGTGGTCCCACTGCACTGCAGAGCAGGTGGGCCTGGCAGAGGCCATCAGCGGAGTGTGGCAACGCGGGGCCTTCTCACAACCCTGAAATTCAGTGCCAAGAGGTTTGTGATGCTCATAGAGGCCCCACAGCCAGCGGGAACACTGTCCTGGCCCTGGCAGAGCTCATTAGCCCTGCTGTCACTGCCAAGGTCTGTGGGGACTGAAGGAGCTGGGAGGGTTCTGGGAAGCATGCCTGCACCAGTGCATAGGCTGCTCTGTTAATCTCAGCAAGGGAAGAGCAACGTGAGCAAGCTCTGGGATGTGCTGCTGGATTGAGCTCCTCCTCCAGTGTCTTCTAGTCAAAGTCTCCTTCCATTTGTACTGCTCCCATGGTGAGCATCTATGTTTTGTCACAGCAGAGGTGACAAGATGTTGCTGAGCCCGGCACAGGGCCAGGGAGGGTGCTGCTGGTTATTGCTCAATGGACAGCTGTGCAGTGTTGTTTCCTCATGCCTCCATCAGAGCAAACATTGTCTGTCAGTTTCCTCCTGCCATGGGCAGTGACAGAGAGCACAGCCCGCGGGCTGGGGAGAGGATGAGGAGCATTACAGGCTGCTGCACTCGTTGCTTTAAGGCAGTGGAATGTGATGGCATAAGAAACTGTTCTGAAAACATAATGAGCAGTGCTGCTGCTGTGCTTGGGGTTGGTTGGCAAAGTCAGGGCTGGGTGCTCGGCCTGCAGAGCAGCCTTGTGTCTGTGGGATGGAGGAAAGCATCAGGCTGCTGCAGCCCTGGCGGGCGCTGGAGGCTCCATCCTGCACCCAGCAGCAGCAGAGGGCACCAGCAATAAGGCTGTAAGTCTGCTCCTTCGCCCTTGCAATGGGCAAGGGTTTGGGGCAGGGAGCATCTGCACTGGCAAGCTCACACCTGGGGTCTGTTGTAAGAACAGTACCAAAATGTGTTTTATAAATGTATCAGTCATTAGAATCTAAAAACTGATCTGAGCCCACGTGGGGAGCAAGTGCAAAAAAATCACGGTAACACGGTTAAATGTACTGCCTGAGAGTGGGGGTGCTGCATTACAGACCATCACAACCCATGCCGTGGTGGAAAAAATAGAATGAAAAAGTCAGTCTCAGCATCTAGGAATCAGCATTTGTCAGCTGCATTGGATAAGCTAGTTCAAAGGTGCTTTCCAAGAGAAGGTGGAAGTGTGAAACGAAATATTTATTTTTGTGAAGGAGGAAAATGGGCATGGAGAGGCCATCAATATATTTGTATAAGAAGATGTTCACGGTTCTCAAAAGAGTAAGAAAAAAAGGAAAGGAAAACAAACTCAAACAAATTAGCCTAGCTGGTAAACCAGAATTTGATGTTTAATTCTGTGCAATTACTTTGACATGTAGTGCTATAATGGAGAAAGATTATAAGAATATGAAAAAGTGGAAGTAGTCAAGGGTAAAATTAGCGGAGCATTCAGGCGTTTCAGTGTGCAGAAGTGCTAAAACCTGAAGCTGAACACTGGAAAATGGAACTTCAAAAAGTCTCTATTGATTCTGGTCACTGAGAGAACTCTGAGGAGCTGGAACATCCCTGGGTGGGTCCTTGGAGGAATCCCACTGCTATCTGGAAACTTAACAGGGAGCTCTCCTAAGGGCGATGGAGCCGTGCTGGGATGCGTGAGGCTTCTCTGGGGGGATGGGACATGGGTGGCAGAGGGGTGGGGGCTCTGGGGGCACACGGTGCCCCTGTGTGACATGATGGAAAGCAAATACCCACGTGGCTCTGGAGACAACAGAAACCCCATCCAGACACATTCTGACTTGAGTAACGCTGCTGAATAGTTGAAATGTGCAATTTAACATATGGCTAATAAACTACTAATTAAAACAAATAGGAAACAGTCAACTAATCAGATCTCCTTGTTGCCATATGGCAAAAATCCCTGGCAGCCTCAGCCAGAAGTCACTCAGCCAGGATACCGACTGGGGTTCAGTGACTCACTGGGCATCACCCACATCCAATGGCCACAGGACCCTGAGCCTGGAGCTCACCAGCAGGGTCGTGGGGAATGTTGCTGAGGAGGAGAGGGATGTGTCTGAGGAAGAGCCTGGCAGCAATTCCCAGGCCAGGATTCGCCTGCTCGATGTTCCAGTTGAGAAATGCTGTGTGCTAATGCTTGTGGCGGGGAAGCAGCCGGGTTGGGGGTAATTTACAAGAAGCAAAAAGCCTCCGAGTGATTCAGCAAGAATCAGCTCTGCTCCACGCACAGCCTCGGTAACACATTCACAGGAGAGGCATCAGCCCCAGAGCTGAGAGGGAACATAAGCCTCAGCGGCCCATCGCATCTCTGGCACTGCTGACAGTGGTGCAGTTATCGTGGTGACGTCGTGATACAGGTTTGTAATATGAAGAACAGTACGTAGGGACACCGTGCAGTGCTTTGTGTTCTGTAAGCGATGGCAGGCTGTCCTACGGGAGGGAAGGTTGGGTAATGAAGCTGCATCTTAGCTAATTATGTGCATCAAGAACAAAACAGGATGTTTGCTCTGTCTCTTTCATTAACTTCCTTCGTCGTCGTAGCTGCAGCAGCTGGGTGACTCAGTCCTCAGCAGCAGGCTGAGACACAGAGACGCTGTGGTCATGTAGCTCAGGAGCAAAAGGGCACCTGGGACCCACGCAGCCAAGCCCCAAGTTTGGTTCTGCACTCAGTGGATCATTTCCCTCCACGTTCGTATCCCAGAAATTCAATTTGAAACCATTTGCAGCAGATGAGCCTTAAATTGCTGTGATAAAAGGTGGTATAGATAGTAAATCTTCCTATGAGTCATGGAAGCTGTGTGTCCCTCTGCAAATTTAGGCGTTCCTATAGAAGATATCTTTTATCCTCTCTTGAATAATGCGTTTTGTTTCGTAAGTGGAATCATCACCTATAAAGAAGCTAAATCAGGACTTTGTTCCCACCCATTTTACCTTTGTCTTGGTTCAGATTTAAGTCATGTCACAAAGGACATAAATGCAATGTGAAGCTCAGCATTAATAGATCACAGCCACTGTTGCAGACAGCAAATAGGGCACAAGGCTTGTGACAGAAATGCAGCAAAAGATAACAAAAGTGACTTTACCACAAGAAAGCTGGGCTGAATCCATCAAGACCTGCAGAGTTCCAGTCACCATTTAAGCACCTGTGTTACTGTAAGCCCCATCTCAATCGATGCTGACTTGCTTTGCTGGATCAGAAACACATTTCAGTATATATAGCACAGGGGTCAGTCAGTGTGCCCCTGGTTTTCATCTGCACAGTGGGTTCCTGCCTCTTTTAAACCACCTCCTTTTGAATTCTGATGCTTTTGGAGCAGAGAATTCCTATCCTAGCAGTTGTTGGTAGCTCCCCTTGCAGCCTGCTACCGAGCAAACCAAGGCACCCAATAAATAGCAGCAGTGAAAGAGGTTACAGAACTTGATAGAAGACACTCATATTGTTCAAAATCAGCTGCGAGCCATGCTCTGCAGATGGGTTTTTGCCTTTTGCCAACGAGCAGCCAACTCTAGGGATGAGCATAATGCTCCCTCCTTAAAAGCTGCTAATGGATCCCTGGCCTGCCGTGTCCCATCCTGCACTCATTTACCAGCTTCTGCCTTGCTTCTCCCACGGGACATTTCGGTGCCCAAAGTCCTGCAGAAATGACCAACTTTCTTTTATATGCAGCCGTAAATGATGACCCTGAGCGATATAAGGAAGGGAAAACTTGTCCTACTGCTCCTGTCTGCAGCTCAGGGCCCTGTGATGCTCCCACAGAGCCACCCGGTGTCTGAAAGGACAGCAGTGTGGCTCACAGTGCTGAAGTGTTGCATTGGGAACATCCCCATCTCCTGCACAGAGCTGTAACCCTCCTCCCCCAGCCTGCATCTCCAGCCTCATAGAATCACAGAATGGCCAGGGTTGGAAGGGACCTCAAGGATCACGAAGCTCCAACCCCCCGCCACACGCAGGGCCACCAACCTCCCCATTTCATACCAGCCCAGGCTGCCCAGGGCCCCATCCAACCTGGCCTCCTCACCTTCTGCTGTAAGACTTGGCTTTCCTTTGCCCTGCTCTTTAAGGGACCCCACGCACAGTATTTTCTCAGCAGATCTCAAAGCGCTTCCAATCAGTCCCCTGAGACTAATTAGAGACCAATGAAGATCCGATCACTTAGAAGGCATTAGAGTCCTCAGCTGGGGTCTAAGCAATTCTCTCTTCGACATGCCCCGAAATGCTGATAATTGGGACTACCTGGGAAATATCTGTGGTGCTGAGAGTGATTGAGCTCCTTGGGTTTGTGGCCCCCGGAAGATTTGCCACCAGTGTTCAGCTGTTTGGTGCATCGCTTCCTTTCCCATTCAGCTCCAGGAGGAGCCTGGCTGAGTGCTCAGGGCTCTGCTTTGTGTTCCCACCACATGAGAAGCAGCTGTGAGTGCAAACACGTTGGTGAACGTGAGCACACGTGGCCACGGGACTCCGGATTCATCTGGTGCTCTGCTGCAAGCACTGCTGTGCTCTGAGGCTTAAAGGGAAGGTTTGAAGGATTGCAGTGAGGTCATTTTTTTTTCAGATATTCACAGACTGCTCTTCAATGTTTGATGAGACGCATGGGGCTCTTGATGGAAAATGACTGTGGAGTTTTTACAGTTTTTTGGTGGTTTTTTTTTTTTTTTTTTTTTTTTTGTATATTTTGCTTCACTTTTTATTTATTTCAGACTCACGGGGAATGTGGAGAGCAGCTTTTTGGCTTTGTGAGAGCCTGTCTCCAGCAAAGCAGGGCTGTGTGATCGGATGCTGTGCTCCCTGCCCACCCCGTCCCAAGGCAGCGGGCAGCACTGAGCTGCACAGCCCTGGGAAACTCCTCTGCCCGCGGCTCCTGGGTTTCTTTCATTATCCCTCTGTTTTATTCCAGTCAGCAAACACCAGTTTTGCACAAAGTGGCATTCATTGCAGAGTCTTAACCTGATCCCCGCTGGGTTCCAAATTGACAAACCTCTACCTGACTATTAGCGAGGTACATAATATAGCAGCTAAATATAGAACTGACAAAGGCTCTCCCTGAAATAGGAGCAGCATGGGGATAAAATCAATGTCATTTCTTACGCAGTTCCTTGACAGGCATTTGCTGGAAGAGTCTTATCTGCACCTGTCAGTGATTCTCAGATCCTCGAGTCCTGGTGCAAAGCACAGAGCCCTCAGTGCCCAGCACTGAGAACAACCAAACCCCTGCTCTGAATGTCCCTGGGAAAGAGCTCTCCCTCCCTTCAGGGCTTTGTCTGCATTCCCCCACCTGAGATCACAGTTGCAGTGGTGCAGTTCGGGTTGGTTTTAGTTCTTAAATGCTCCTGTTTCCTTGTGTACTTGTTTGTAAAGCTATTTGCTGCTGTCTGGTGAGGCGCAGCATCCTCTTGGCATTTCAGAAGAGGTGGGCTGGATGAATTATGCATTTAAGAAGGGTGTGACATTATGATGGAGCTTTGGCAGAGTACATTTAAACATTAAAAAATGGGATGAATCAGTTTAAACTCATCTTAGCTTTATCATATGTCAGATAAGGCTGAAAAGGGAGAAAAAAGCTCATCTCAAACCATTTCAGACTCCAAAACCACACCAAATATGAAAGAGGGTTTATTTTCAGATCTCCTAATACCAAGAGGATTAGGGAAAATTGATGAAAATACAGGGTTAAGCCCCTCTTTGGTGAAGAAAAAAAAAAAAAGTGCTACAGCCATTGGAAATGTGCTGATTTACATCCCTGAAAGACACGGTGGGGATGCGCTCCCTTCCAGGGGGCAGCGCAGTGCTGTGCTGTGCTGTGCCATCCCAGCTGGGTGCCAGGCAATGCTGCCTTGCTGGGCTCCTGCTGGGGGCTGGAGTTTGGCTGGAGCCCTCCTGTATGTTCTTTCATTTTGATTTCCCATAGCACTGAAATATCAAAGCTCTTGTCAAAGCACTCCATCATCTCAACCGTGCTGTCTGTGCAGATGAGAAACCACAGCTCAAACGCGTTGTGCTGCAGCAGGGCTCCTGTGCTCACCCTGCCTTCCCCCGTGCTGCCTTCGAGTCCACCCGAATATCAGTGCCATGCCCTCTACTTTTTCCTATCTGCACCACCGAGGTCTTTCTAGCATGAATCCAACCTCGAAATCCTTTTCACAGCAGCAGGCTTTATTGCAGAAATAACACAGATGCTGAGGCAAGTGCTGAAACATGTGCTTGCTGTTTCCCACACAATTAACGTGGCTGTTCTGCTTGACCAAAATCCCCTGAAAGGCTCTCTTAAAGCTCCGTGATAAGAGATAAAGCCAAAGGTCTGACCCCTTGCAGTCATTAGGATGCGAGGGGATCTGAGAGCAGCACTGCTGTGTGCTGCAGAATCCCATCCCATGTCCTGCCACTCACTGTGACAAATGCAAAGTGCTCCTGAAAACAGAGCCCCTGAGCAGGCAGTGATGGAAAACCGACCACCAAGGACATTCCTCTCTTAATTCAAAAGAATTATAACCTTTCCTAAGTCCACATCGTGTGATCTTGGCCATCAATTCCTGTTTTTGATAGAACTGTGTGATTTATTTCTGAAAAGAAAGCCCAATCCTTACTCTCCGTGCTGTGCTGTGATGCTGAATGCCAGAGGTTATTTGTTTGAAGATGTATCCATTGATCAGCTCTTAATAATTTGTCACTTTGATTCAAAAGCCTTCAGACCCCACCTCTCTTCCTTCTCCCCTTAAGGCCAATGAGAATTTCATGTTAGATACCCACTCCTCACCCATTGCTCTCTACCACTCTTTGCAGATGCACTTTTTAAGAGCACAGAAATATTGCAATCCAGTCAGATTTAAACTTCTGTAACTGCATTCTGGCAAGCTAAATTTCCTTGCAATTCCAATTGGATGTGGTATTACTCATTAGGTGAAGTCCTAATGGGACATGGGGAAATGGTTTTAAGCTGAAACAGGGGAGGTTTAGGTTGGATATTAGGAGGAAGTTTTCCACCCAGAGGGTGGTGAGGCACTGGCACAGGTTGCCCAAGGAGGCTGTGGATGCCCCATCCCTGCAGGCATCCAAGGCCAGGCTGGATGTGGCTCTGGGCAGCCTGGGCTGCTGGTTGGTGACCTGCACACAGCAGGGGGTTGGGACTGGATGAGCACTGTGGGCCTTTTCAACCCAGGCCACTCTAGGATGCTATGATTTTAATCTGATGCTATTGATCCCCTGGGTCAGGAACCGTCCTCCTGTATGTCTGTCATTTGCAAAGTGGTAATGATTCTTTTTCCAAGGAATATTACTTAATATTTAATAACAGTGATGCTAACCGACTCTGCATTTTCCACAATTGGCACTTGGCAGAGTGGATTAAAAACTCCGAGTTCAGCTATTGCAGTATGAAAATTTTAGAGAGACTTTGCATTACAGAAGAGAAAAGTGGGGTAATATGATTCCTATGAAATAATGCATTGCATCCACATACTGCAGCTGCTAAAAGCATTTTATCATAATTAACGTAACCACACTGATTATCAAAGGATGTTTGTGTAATGATTGATTTGTCACTTGTAAAGCCGTGCAGGACATCAGAGCACTAATTACACCCATTTACTGTAACAGGAGATGCTTTCAAGTGAATCTGTTCCTAAGGGGGGACCTGGGGCTCTGCTTCTCTTTCTTTGCTCACCGGGTCCCCCAGAATTGCTTTTATTTCATTAAATAGAATGAGAAGAACTGCTGCTAATAACAGGTTTGAATGAAGGAACGTTGCAGCCAGAGATGCTTTGCATCCGAGCAGGAAACAAAATCAATCTTTCTTCTGATTGGAGTGGAAAAAGAGAGACAGCAAATTGCATTGGGCCAGCAGTAGGACCTCCAGAAAAGGTTTGGAGTCCCTGGGCAGCATTCCACTACCACTTTCTCTTATTAACTTTCCTATTTTCAGCCGAATTTCCAGGTTTTCCCAAGCCATCTCTCAGCCATTCACCATTTCTGCATGCGAGGGGAGCCGCTGGCTTTCTGTTGGGTTGCTATGGAAACCCCCACTGCCTCCCTGGGCTACAGAGATGGGATGGCAGAGCTCAGGGTGAGGGAAGGAGATGTGCAGGGGCTGAAAGGCACAGGAGCAGCATTGAGTTTGTACTCTCAGCTTGCAGCAGGGAACCTGGTTTTCCCTGGAATGATTTGCGCGGTTCAGAAAGTGGCATCCAAACCATGGAACGTGGCACAGCGTTGCACAGAGAGCAAGGGAAAAAGGACAAATGTTATCCCCCATCATCTCCTGTGTCCCCTCCAAGCGTGTATTGGATGTTCCCAACTGCCAGAGCAGGGCTGGCACAAGTCAGCAGGAGCCTTTCTGCTTTCCTTCAAGCCCGTGCTGTTGAGTCATCTGAGCTGGTGCCGTGCTTTCAGACCACTTGTGGATAAGCTCTCGGCTCTCTGCTGTCTGTGAAATGAAGCTTCAGGTCCGCCTCTTTCATTTTAGGCAGAGGGAAAAGCATCACCTGCACTGATGCTCCCCCACCACAGCACGTGGGTTCAGCGCTGAGAGCAGAGCAGGAGGGCTCTAGATGAGGAGCCCCTTGGCACTCAAGCTGGACCTAGAAGCCAATGGTTGATTGCCAGGGGTTCTGCCCCATGATGGGGGGGACGGCACAGTGCAGGAAGAACTGCAGCACCTGGACAGCCCAAGCCCTGCTGCCTGCATTGCTCCAAGCAGCTGCGGCCCTGTGCTCTCCAGTCATCCCTTATCCTGCTCTGATCTCTTCTGGTGTTGCATTTTCCCCGTCACCGGGTTTGCCTCTCAGCTGGGAACCTGAAATTGCATGCTCAACGGTAGGGTTCAATTTGCCTTTCATGCCTCCTGCAAATCTTGTTAAGCCCTGTTGTATTAAATGGGAGAAGCACGCAGTTAGGTTTGTGGCTTTCAAAATGCATTAGACTTCTTTTCAAGTATGCAAAGTGTAAATGGATTTTATGCTTTGGGAATGTAGCAGTGTGTTTACAATTTTGGTTAGATAAAAGGATGCTGAGATGGCCTTTAACATTGATTTGGTGTTACATATTTCTCAGCTTTAATATAGCCGTAGAGGTTCTTTTAGCATTTTAGTTTACAAAATAGATCAGAAAATGAGTTTTATTTTATTTATCGGTCAGTAATGTGCTTTCCTTTCTGTCCCTCCTCAGTGTGGTTGGCCCTGAGAGCAGCAGCCTGGATAATCTCATTAGGTCAGGCTTTCTTCTTGCCAGGTTTCTCCCGCAGGATAGTTTGAAACACAGGAGAAAACTGAATCTCACTCAAAACAAGCAGTTTAGCCAGCCATGAGAACGATCTGTTAAAGCTCAGCCTTTCCCAGCCTGAAAGTAAAGCTTGCTGCCTCGTGCAGATTAGGCACCAGGGAAGGCTGGGCTGGGCTGTCTCTCCAGGTTGGTCGCATCACTTTGGTACAAATGCTGGCAGCTCACTTCATCTTCCCATGCTGCAGTAACCTCTGCTGCAAAAACAGAGGCTAACGGCGTTTATTCATCTTGCAGAGGTAGCTGGAAGGTTGTGTTTTTTTATAGAAGCTAATAAATAAGCAGAATTTTTACAATGAAAGTGCTGTGCTTAACCATCCGCTGAGATGGGGGCAGAGATGCGGGACGGCTCCTCGCTTTGCAGAGGGGCCACAGAACCAGGCCTGGACTTCTTGGCTTTTTCAAGCACCTTCATTATTATTGAGATCTAAATTTAATTCCACTTATGATTACTTTGAGAGCGATGCCAAGCCCTATATTACTTGACCTACTTCAAAACTATATGGAAAGATGCATCGGCCAAACCGACCTTCTTTTCAGTTCACACCTGAGGAAACCTGGCATCGCTTTTACAACAGGGAGAGGGGTTGAGGCAGGCAGCAGGATGCTCACCAACCAACACACAGCCATGCTCAGCATGGATCTGATGGAGATCGGGTGCTGGTTTATTCTGGTATGGCACAGAGCTGGGATGAAGGAGCCCAGCGTGTGCTGCTCGGTGTGCTGTTGGTGCTTAGGGGAGGTTGCTTGAAGCTAAGTATCCAGGCACCCTGCTGTATCTGAAGAAAAAGCAATTTTCCTGAATTTTTATCATTTTTTTCCCCCCCAAAATATTAATAGAATGTGCTATTCTGTCATGGCAAAGGACATTTTGACCTCGTGTTTGTAACTCATTCTCTCGGGCCAAATCTCAAGTCCTTTTTCTGTGTCTGAAGCGCAAGGAAAGCAGCTCAGCTGATCAGCCCAATCAGAGGGGAAAATATTCAATCTGAAGCAGCTCTCAGCTTTTCCAGCCAGGAAATATAACCATGTTTTATTCATGGAAGAAAAATAGTCAACATCCTGCAGTTCCCTGCACACAGCATGAGCCTATAAATAGCCACGTGGTGACAGCAGCCGAGGGCTCCCAGGATCCCATCCCACCGGTGGCTGCAGCAACAGCCCCAGGCTGCCCAGTGCTGCTCTGCCTGCTGCTGTTTTGCCCAGTGCTG
>JAPSGF010000060.1:1596690-1621247 GCA_035772895.1 Perdix hodgsoniae | reverse complement strand
CAGTGCTGCTCTGCCCAGTGCTGCTCTGCCCAGTGCTGCTCTGCTCAGTGCTGCTCTGCCCAGTGCTGCTCTGCTCAGTGCTGCTCTGCTCAGTGCTGCTTTGCCCAGTGCTTCTCTACCTGGTGCTGCTCTGCCCAGCACTGCTCTGCCTGGTGCCACTCAGTGGTCATTCTCTCTGCAGCCACCCAGGGTGGATCCTGGATCCAGGACATTTCCTAACTTGTGCAATACAGCTGTAATCATTTACTCCAGACAGGGACGAAGAGATCTGCCTAGGGTTTCTTCATCATATTTTAGCATTGCTTGAGCTCTGCAGGCATAGCTGGCGTAACAAATTAATTGTGCATCTGTGTGATTTATGTACCTGTGTTGATGTATATCCTTGCTCTCCTTATTTTTCAATACATTTATCATTCTCATGTGGTCATTCCTTTCCACTCTGCAATTCCTACTGATTTCCATATTATTATTATTTTATTTATTTATTTTTTTTCTGAGTGATTCTCAGGATCCTTATCTGGAACAGAGGAGCACTCAGACCTTTCCCTGCGTGAGCAGTGCAGGATTTGGTACAGACCAATGTCAGGAAGATCTTATGAAGTGCTTTTAATGCACTGTTTGATCTCAGCATGAATAAAACCAGAGCTCTGTTTTGTGTTCATACTCTTGGGACCCGTCGTGAGTTTCTTCCCTGACTTTAATATTTACTGGACCAGAAAACATAAGACTTAGGATTCTTTGGTAATGCAGGAGCCAAGTTACAACGCAGGGCAGTGCTGCTTCTGGCTGCAGTCACACACAGGTCCTTGCAATGTGGAGAAACCCTACATGAAATTCCATTGCTCAGTTGGACTCTGGGCCCTGCCAAGTCCATCCTTGGGAGGATCACCCCAATCCTTTCCCTGCTGAACTCAGCGCACAGAACATGGGGCTCCTGCCAAGGGAGAGCAATGGGAGCAAGGCGATGGGGTCTGGATGGAGGTGCAGGTGCTGCTCTGTAGCTGCTGTGCTGTGCACTGAGCACTGGGGAGGTTGCACAGGTTATTTTTAAATGTGGAGGAAGTTATGTAAGGTGGATCGTGCTGAGGGCTTATTTTGTGTTTCATGACTAGATTTTAAAAGAGTGGGACTTTTAATTACTAAATTGAAACTTTGAGGTGACAGGTTTCAGGTGGAGGAAAAAAGTTGTGAGGTTTTGGGTTTTATGGTTGTATCTCCTTTTTCTTCACAAGGCAAACAGAGCAACGGGCTGCAAGACTGTCCTGAGATAACATAGGTCATGCCCCAGGAGAAACTCTGCAAAGCACGGTCCTGTTGCACAATATCTTCTACTTCACTGATCATGCAAGCGTCTTCCCATCTTCCATTCTCTGCTGCAGCAGTCAGCTCTACCGTGGCCACTTTGCTTCCCTTGGAGAGCGCACTGTTGGTGGCAGCTCCATCCAGCTCCCGGAGGGGGAGCGGCGGAGGCTCAGGCAGCGAGCCAGGGAAGGGCTGAGCTGCAGAGCAGAGCGCAGCAGAGCACAGCCAGCACAGCACGCCTGGCAGCAGCTTGGGGATGAAGGCAGGAGGGTCCCGACGCCTGCCGGAATGAAATACGTGCAAAATGCTGTTGATTCAGGATGGAGAGCTGAGCTGGCGCGGCGGCACCATGGGCAGAGCGACTGCAGCTTTCAGAAATACACGTGTCACTCAAAAAAGAGCAATTTTCCCATCTCCCAAAAAGAGATTTTAAGGCTGATGAAGAAACACACCTGAAAGCGTGATCTGATTTTGGTTTATCACTATGTGTTAGGGTTTTGATCAGAGGTGAGAATGAAGAAAGAAATCATCTTTTCTTAGGGGGAACTTTTAGGAAATGTAATAACCCAGGAGCTGCTGAGACATTCAGAGACCTGTGGAGTTCTTCACGTTGCTCCCAGCTCCCAGACATGGCACTGAGTTCAGAGCTGTGGCCTCGAGTCAATGCACAGCACAGCAAAGAGCTTCTGCTCAGTGTAAGAGTGAACGCGTGTGTGCGATTCAGCTGCAGTGCAAGCTGGATGCCTGGCCAAATGGGAGTGGATTATGTAAAAATCATTAACATGCTGTGGGTTTTGGAGGCATATCCATTTTTCTGGATGCCTTCTAGAGACAGGATTACAAATCTTTTAATGAGGATCTGCTTTACATCCTCTGGCCATTTTGAAATGTTTACGAGGAAGCCTTTCTTTTCTTTCATGCCAGAAGTGACACTGGAGGAAAACATATTTATACAGCAATAAACACATCAGCAGCTTCGCTTTTGTGTTCCCTATCTAATGCTGTAAAGCATCTTTGAGAACGCACAATGCACAAAGCAAGTTCTTTGTATCCCACCAGCCCATTGTTTCTCTTATTGACTAGCAGAGAGAAAATAAAGAAGTGCATTTCAATTAGAGCCACGGGAACTTCATTAGTGCCAGAGGTCACCCTTCGGCTCAGCTGGGTTTTGCTCACAGAGTGCTTTTGGGGACCAAGCGTGTGGATGGGCTGTTATATTTCAGCAAGGAGCTGCTGCAGCACTCTCAGAATGGGAGTTCCATCTTCTCCGGCTCGTGCTTTTGTTGTGTTCAAGAGACAGCCCCAAAGTGGGCACAGGAATGTTACAATTCTCTGAGCTCGTATTGCCTAAAGGAAACAAACAAACAAAAATCTCCTATCTGGTTGCATTGAATATAACCAATCCAGCACAATTGATTGCTCTGAAGTATTCCCAACCCTCAGCTTCCCTGAATGGGAGGCTGAAGATGCGGTAATTGAAGTAATTCAAATCCTCTGTAAGAAACAACCTTATTGTCTCCTGCTGAGGATGTCTTTGTAATTATGGAGATGAACTGTTATCTCTCAGCCTGCGGACCCAAATGGAAGAGGCAGCCGTGCAGCGCAATGGGCCGAAATCCTGCATCCAACCTTCAGGACAGCGCTGTGAATTCCAGCACCTGCAGCACAAAGGCATCCAGCTGGAGGCACACAGAGACCTTTGTGGGTCTTTCTGGAGGCATCCGAGTGCCCCAGCAATGAGGCATGGCTTCCTGCTAACCAATGACATGGCGGGGCTCGGAAAAGTCCAGACATCCATCCTGCACTGCACTCCGGTTGCTGCTCCCCTCCTGCAGCACTGAGCATCCCGTAGCATCCCAGTGCTCACCTCGCCCAGCTTAAACCACGTGGAAGCTATGAGATGTGTCTCATCTGACACATCTTAGAAAGTGATGGAGCTGAAGGATCAAGAAACCCAATTTCTTCCCCTCTTTTTTTGCATAGAGAGCTCATTGTTAATTTAGCTCTGAAAGATGCTTGATGGATGGCAGCAGGTAGGCTTCTCCATTATTCTTTCTAATCTGCTTGATATACAATTGAAGGCAGCTTTTTAGGAGGAAAAAAAACAAGGAGGCTGAGGAAATTCAGATCAGAATTCATTTACGCAGCAATTCCAGCATCCATTAAAAATAACCCATTAAATATTGCCCTCTGCTAAATTTAGGGAACGCTCAGGTGTGTCTGCTCCTGCGCTGCGCAGAAACTTTTAATACAGATTTAATCATACTGAGTGTTGGGGGAAAGAGCTAATTAGCTCGACAAATTTAGCAGGCGGCGGTATATGACATGGGAAGAAATGGGTGATTGGATATTATTCACTGCGAAAGTGACTGGCCCTGGGGGATGTCTTTAAGAATATGACATGACATAATCCAAGCTTAAAAATGGAGGAAGTTGAGGCTCACATCGTCCTCAGAATCCTGCCCTGTTTTGGTGTCTCTGCCCGCGGTGCCTCCCAACGTCCCACCGAGCTCCCGATAAATGGGATGGGGGAAAGCAGTGGGCTTTGATGTATTGCTGTTGTGAACTTGTGACGTTTCTGCAAATAATGGCCTTCATTTATCCCCACAAGATGTGTTTTTATAGTATTCATAAAATTGTTGATCAGCCATATACAAATGACCCCTGCTCAGCATTTCTCAGTATTACGGTTCCCACATGAGAGCAGATTTAGAAAGGGGAAGGGGGCTGTTTTCTTTAAGCCTGTTTCTCAGCAAACTACCATGAAGTATTCTCAGTATTAATAACTCTGCTGAGGTTCAGTCAGCCCAGCAGATCACCTTACTGTGATGGGAGCTCAGGCCCATGGAAAGCAGGAGGAAGCTCAGCGTTTCCCCATCTGCCCACATCAGTCAATGCATTTTTGGGTAGTGGAATCCCCCCACCACTGGGAGCTGTGATCCCAGCAGGCAGCGCCCGGCTCTAACAGTGAGCTCAGAGCCACCGTCCCACTGTCCTATCCCAGTGTGTCCATCTGTCCCAATGCATCCATCTGACCCCAAACTCTGTCTGTCCCAGTGGTCCATCTGTCCCGCACTGCCTGGGAAGCTCACCTCTTTGCCTGCTTGCAGTAAAAGAGATTCACAGCCGCCTCCAGCTACTTGTTCCCTCCCTTGAGGTCACTTTATATTGTTCAAAGAAAGGTATAAAGTGTGTCAGGAGATCTGCTTACTCCACAGACCCGGCACAGAAGTGATTGATACAGTATGTCATTGCTAAATTGCTCAGATAAAAAATGATTCATTGAAGTTCCCTTACACTTGTCCTTCCGTTATCCCACGTTGCATGGTTATGGATACCAAACTGGCTATTTGCAGAAAGCGTTTCAGCCTTACCTACAAACAGATGGAAAAACGGTGTACTGAGAAATAGCATCATTGCTTTAAGGATGGCAGTGGAGTGCCAGAAGCACGGAAACACGGTGTGTGTCACTGACTTTGCTGCCAGAGCCACTTTGGTGCACAAGAGAGCAGCGCTGCATGAAGTTGAGTGGCTGCTCTGCACTGCACACGGTAACTGTGATCAGAAAAATAAATCAGCAGCTTGTTTGGTACTAAAGCATACATTATATTTCTCCCTTCCGAAGCAAATTTCTGTTTCATCCTTCTGAAGAGGTTCATTTAATAGCGTGTGAAATGAAACGTCAACAAGAATTGGAACAAATGGCCCCGTAACACCCAGGCGACGAGAAGTCCCTGCTGGGAGGTGGCTCAGCCCCACTGCAGCCCCCAGGAGCATCACTCAGTCGGTGGGGGCAGCTGCCCAGGAGGTGGGCTCTGCTGGGGGCTGGGGAACCTCAGCCATGATGCTGGGGCTGAAACCCACCCGGGTGCACAGGGTACAAACCTCACCGGAGCTGGGTTTGCTGAGTGCTGCCCGCTCTGCAGAGCGAGTGCTTGGAGAGCAGGGTCTGATGGCCCTGGGAAGCACAGAAATGGCATGAAAACGGAGATGTGAGGTATGCAAATAAATCTTGCTGACAAAATCGCTCGCTAGACTCATTATGATGGAAATAAATTTAAAATGTGACTTTTCGGAGCTGTTGAAAGCCATCACTTTCAGGAGCTGTTGCATGCCTCTCTGAAGGGCTAATGCTGAGATCTGTGATGTGTAGGGAACGCTTCTCAGATGTTTCTTGTTCTGCAGCTGCTGGGCCATCAGGCTCCATCAGTCACGCTGCCCAGCACACTCAGGTGCTCTCCCCTGCCTGCAGCCCACCTGCGTTCTGCACAGAGGGAGCAGATTGACTCTTGTGATGCTCCTCTATGCAAAAAGCCCAATTAATGAAAGGTTAGGATGCAATTAAAGATTTTCAAGTGCCAAAGGGCGGTATGAATTCCTGGAAGACTGTTCTTGTTTTGCAGACAACGAAGCACCTGTAACTTGCCTTGCTTGTTTTTCTTGACCGCTGTGCAATTCTGTGAGTTTCTCTAAAAGAGACAGAAACAACACGTTTCAACTGAGCACGTAGAGCCTCTTCGTGGATTTGTGCCTCTGCTTTTCAAAGGGTCTTGAAAGTGGGAGCAGTGAGCAGAACTGGGATGTGGAGAGTAAGGATAAATACCCCAGGTACCTTTATTTGCCCCATCCCTGGAGGTTCACGAGGCCCTGGGCAGCTTGAGCTGGGGGCAGCCAGCCCATGGCAAGGAAGGGGCTGTGGGCTTTGTGCTCCCTTGCAACCCAAGCCATGTGATACTGCCAGAAGAGTTTTTGTCACTGGTGATGGCAAGGAAGACCAGTGGGAAGGTGGCTGGAGTGATGCTAACAAGTGACAGGACTCCTTGGTGTCCTTTTGCTGCCGCAAGAGCAGGGAACTCTGTTTTGTGATTTGAATGGAAGTTCAGTGGTCTGCTCACATGGATTCTACATCTGTCAGATGGAGATGTCAGTGTTTGCATAGGAGGGCAGCACTTCAATAAACATTTGTAACATGTTCTGACTGCCTTAACGAAGCTGCAGATGTGTTGTGAAAACTCAGTTCATTTCAGCTGCCTCTTTTCTTTGCTATTAGCCCAATATATTAGGAGGTCTGTGTGCTGCAGCAGGCCCGTGCTGTTGCATGCAATGCAGAAGGCAGCAGTGTGCACCCCAGCTCCATTTCCCTATGTGAGCTGAGCAGTTCTGCAAATGGCACACGGGCTGTAATTAAACAGATTGACCTTTCCATGAGCAGGCTGGAGAGGAGAAAGGTAGTAGAGAAGATGGATTGAAAAGTGAATGAGATGCCAAAGTAAATCTCTTTTACCCATCCCACGTGTCAATAGCAAGCTGGGAGAGCATCAGTCTGCAGCCTGAAGCACAGCTGAGGCACAGGCTGTGCCTATGGGATCTTCTTTGTGCCCATCTTCCAGTGCAGCCCATCAGACACAGGTCTGTCTGACAGCACGCACAGAACTCCTCCTAAATCACACAAAGCTTTGAGCACCTGTTAAGGAAAGGGATGTGCTTTGCTGGGAGAGGTCAGGCTGGGTTCTGCCACGTCCCTCCCCAGGGCTTTGTGTAAGGGGTTTTGTTTTCTACCACTCACAACTGCATTTTTTTTTTGCAAGAGGGATGCTATTTTCTACCATATACAAATGGTAATGTTTTAAAATAATTTTGCACTGGTAAAACTGCTGTACCCAGCTATCACTGGGTAACTTCTCAGTGAGTCAGGCCTTCAGTCTTTTATTTTATGGTTATCTTCTATCCTAGATTTATACAGTGTTGTGATTGCTTTTCACGTCTCATACAGAATCCTCATGAATCTTTTCATCCCTGCTCAACCCGATTTTCATGGGACTTCAACTGCTTATGGCAGATCTTAAATGTCCTCTGAGCCCCCTGTATGCACTGGGCCACGACTTCTGCTCACTTGATTTCTTCTCCTCGGCATGTTTCCATAGAAAGGGCATGAAATTCACCCCTGTGCTGTAAAAGTGTTCATGGCATTGTCTCCAGCTATTCCATTACACCTCCTGCATGTAATTGCTTAACAGTGACAGTCATCTCGTGGTTTTTTATGAACCAGTGACAGATCCGTCCAAGGAAAAAATACACAGTGATGATGATTAGGCAGAGTGATTGTTGTTAAATTCCAAGGCTGGACCCCGTCCACTCCTCCACTGCCGAAGGAGATGATTTGTTGTGTTTCTGTCATTGCCTCTGGCTCTGGGAGCAGCACAGCACGGCATCACACAGGGAAAGCCCTTCCATTAGTGGAAGAGTTGGTTGGGCTTTTTGTTGGTTTATCTCCTCCTGTGAGGGACATGAGTTGTTTGCCACAATACATGGTATTATAATGCTGTTTTTGTTTCATCGATTGTGCCTGGGCTAAACAGAACGGGGTGGAAAACTGCATTTAGAAGATGAGTGGAAAAGCAGACCTAGAGGCTGCGTTGCACCTCAGATGGCAAACTGACCCCCGTGGTTGCATTTTGTTATGCTGAGTATCTGGGCTGTGTTTTGTAGGCCAGGCTTTGCTAAAAGCCCTACCAGAACAAGATACCCACGGACACTTTTGTGAGAATACAAGAAAAGCTGTTCAGAGCAGAAGCTGTGGAGCAAGATAAACAGCACGTTTGACAAGGAGTATATAGTAAAAGCCCAAATCCTTACATTACACTGCAGTGGAAGGGGACTGCTTAGCTGCCATGGAACGTTTTGCGTACAGTTGAGCAGTGTTTGGCACTGAGTCCATCCATCCATTCCACCTTAGTGCACCTCTGGATAGAATTCCCAACCACCTGAGGAACGCCCGTCTTTTCCTTCTGCAGCAGGAAGGTGCTGTGCTGTTTCTTTACCTGCACCATGGTAAGAGGGGGCTGTCCATTCATTATTTATGGTATTACATCATTAAATCCCAACTTTGCTTCTGGGAAAGCAGCACTTTTTGCTAACTCATGTTTTGTCTTCCCTTCGGGAGTGGGAAAACACAGACCCACAGAGCATCTTTTATTCTCCCACCCATAACTCTGTGAGATCTTTTTTTTTTCTTTTTTTCTTTTTTTTCCCCCCCCGTTTTCTCCTTTCATCTGTAAGAAGAGATGGAGTTCTTTGATATTTTATTTAGACCCCATCGTGCGTTGGGAGCGAGCCTTGGAGCTGTTTGTGGATGGGCTTCCTGCAGAGCCATCCCGCTCCCATGCACATCTCCTGCACAGTCCCCCACATCCCAGTCTGACAGAGCTTTGGGCACCGACGTTTTTCACTGCAAACATTTCCCACCGCAGGTAAAGCACTGCACACACACGTGTTCAGATAAACGCCCTTTCTCTGACTGCGATGATGTAGCGGGCGGATTTGATTTATTGTGCAGACAAGAGCTCTGGGTAGAAGCGCTGTCTGCCCACACTGTTTTGATATTGCCAGGGAAGCAGTTATTAATGGCTACAAACAAATTCTATCCAACTTAGCCATAGCGCTTCCAGTGCCTGGAGCTGAAATCTCTGCTCCTCACAGGATGCCCACAGGTGAAGGTGGGTGAGGAGCAGCTCAGGACCCAGAGCCCCTCTGCATTCCCATTCCACCACCGCCGATGCTCCTTTTTCCTCGCTGCGACCCTGCACTGAGATCAGAGTGGGCAGAGCCATTGAAGAATTATTGACACAGATGAGAATGCGGGAGGAAAGCTGTCCATAAAGAGGCCTCAGAAGGAAGCGTGTGGCCACGGCACAGCAGCAGCAATGGAGGATCTGTGCTGGACACAGCTAACGAGGAGGCTGCAGACGCCTCGTTTGTTTCTGACAAAAAATGAATCATAAAAGCTGCTGAAATTCATTTTCAGTTCACAGTACATTTGGTGCCAGACTTTCATGCTGCAATCACGCAAATATATACTGACACGTACAAGTGAGCTGTGAGCATGTTTATTTACCCTGTGATGTGCACTTGAGGGCATGCATGCATAGGTTTAAATATATTTAAGGGCGAACACCTGTTCTCTCCTCAGAATCCTTCATCTCCCACCAAAGCAGCGATTGGTTCTTAGTGCAGAGTTTGGATATTCTCCCCCTTTCCCCTCTTCAGATGCACCCCAGCTCTGCTCAGAGTTGCACACACAGAGGATGGGCAGCGGCAGAGTGTGAGTGCAGCACAGCTATGGGAGCAGAACTATTCTAACAGCACTTTGTATCTGCTGAAAGCCTTCTGCTGGCCAAGGAAAAAAACAAAACAAAGCAGTAAAAATAAATACGAGTGTTACTATATGGAAGACAACACTAAGATTTAAAGCTTTTTTCTTTCAACATCTGAAATCTCATTTTTTCCCCCTTCTTTTCCAGTCTGGCAGAATGGAACATTATGGAAAGCTGTGTGTGGGTATGTGATGGACTGCTGCTCACACAGCGGGTATTTGGACTCCCACTTCCTCCGGGCAATGAATTGCCCACAGGGTCTGTGACAGGACTGCGTGGGCAGTCAGGTTTCCTTTGTGCCATTTGCCCAGACCTCTCCGTTCTGTCTGATCTGATGAGAAAGATCCATTCCAGGAGTATTTGTTCATAGAAGTGTGGCTGGAGAGGAGCTCTGTTGGCTACCCAGTCTGGCTCTGTGTTGTCTTACATGGAGAACACCCTGAGGGCTGCACCAAAGGAAGGGTGTTGGGACACTTGTGTTGGAACTAGCCGTGTTAGTGCACATCTTTGCTTGTATCTGAATTTGTACAGAAAGATCAAACCTAGAAAACAGCACCTACCATTTGTTGCTTTTCCGACCCATCAATGTAAATGGTTGTTGGTTTTTTTTTCCCACCAAGAAGTAAGAAACAAAGCACTGCAACTTTGTCCACACGTCCAAGGAAGAACCTGATGTGACAGCAGCTTTGCTGTGGAGCTATAGATATGTTTTCTGTCTGTAACAGGAGGTTGCTGTTTACCTACATTTTATCTGTTCAGAAGGCTCTCCCTAGACTGGAAATCAAGCTCGTTCAATAGAGCTCATTAGGTAATGAGCTTATTCACTAAGCTCATTAGTAGGGGAATTCATCCCGCTCAGCCCTCTGCAGCCCAAATCTTGTCTCCCTCAGCCTAGCTCACTGCTCGTTTGACCCTTAGCAAGAGAAGTGACTTTTACCTAATTTGATCTGTTTTGCATATTTTCATTCAACAACTGCCTTGCTGAATGAATGTTTCTATTATTTAATCCTGCCTGCTATTCCTCTGCAGCAGGAAAATATCTACAAGGGCTGTAGTCTTTGTGCACAACGTGCCAAGGAGAGAATATCACGCCAGCTCATTTCAAGAACTGAAGCCGAGCGTCTGACTCAGTAGGACTCATCCTGTTCCATGATGGATGCTCCCTGGATGGAGGAACAGACGGTGGGGCAGATGCAAGTAGGCAGGAGAAGGAAAGAGGCACGAGTAGAAGTTGTGATTGCCTCCTGCGAGCTGCCCGTGATTGCCCATCTGCACGCAACGGCGTGGTGGTTGCAGGGAGCTTTAGAGCACACAGACAGCAGAAGAAAGGGATTTCGTATTGTGGTTCATTACGCAGAGAGCAGAGAGCAGGTCTGACAGCGAGGATCTCTCGCAGGGTGGGAGATGGGCTGCTACACCTTCCTGAACCGAAGGCACAGGTGAGACGTGTGAGAGTGAAGGGCGTTTGTTGGCAATTGTGCTCCATTGATTCGTGCTCAAAGTGGTACATTTTTGCCCTGTTTCTACTTGATCAGACACTGATTAGTGGAAAAGCTCTCAGGATGTCAAAGTCTGTTGGATGGACAACGGCCTCCTTCTGCCTTCCCTCTGAAGAAGCAGAAAGAAGCAGTTGGAGCTCTTCTTTAATACTGGTGACGAAAGGTCAAGCCAATACTGAAGCCTCAAAAGACAATAAAACAGGGTTACAATGAAAATGAATTCTGAGCACGGGGAAAGGATGAAAGTTTGTTTGTGTGACTCAGAGGGAGCTGAGCTCCGGAGTGAAGGACGCAGTGCCCACCTGTGCAAACCTGGGGTGTTCAGTTTGGGCCAGTCCTGGTCCAGCGCATGGACTGAACGCCCGTGGGCAGTAAGAACACATCAGGCACGTTCTCTCAGCTGCCTTCCAGATGTGTTTCTCCAGAAGGAATGCTGCAGGGCAGCTCTGGAGCTGTGCTATGAGCCAGGCAGTGGGATGGGGTGATGGAGAGTTTGCTTTCGGATGGCACTGCTGATCCAAGCAGAGGCACTGATGGAGATGGGCTCCAGAAGGCAGCTGGGAGCAGCTCTTTCCTTGCAGCTCTCTCCCTTCTAAGAGAGCTCTCTTGTGCCAAGCGTTAGGTTACAAGAATAGTGATATCCTTTCCAATTGAAAAATAACGCGCTATTTTTGTCCTCACCGTGGTGACTAATTAATATTTAAGGAGGATGAGTCCCTTGTGCTGCTGCTCCTACCAAAATAGAGAAAAAGCGTGTCCCGTTGATGACATGTTGTGCACAAACTGCAGACCAGAGGAGCGTACTGACGTGGAAGTGGGGACTGTGGCAACAGGGTGAAAAAACAAGAAGGATAAAGTAAGAGTCAAAGTGTTTTCCTTTGTATAGAGAAGAAATAAAGGGGCTGTCAGGTTGTGGGGGGAAACCTTGTTATCTCAAAGCTGTGCATTTAAACCTTAAAGGCTGAGAGCAAATGGGAATTTATCATCTGCTCTTTTCACATCTGATGTGAAACCCCGTATCTACAGGCAAAAGTGGAACTGCAGCAATTTGTGTTTCTTAGATGGAGTCACACGCACAGAAGGAATAAAGCAATGAGATCATGAAAAACAATCATCTGCACAAAAAAGCTGAAGGTACTTCAGCACGCTGAGGACGCGTTGTTGGGCCAACAGCAGCTGCCAAAAGCCAACCTGACAGCTCCCACTGCTGCAAGGCAGCAATTTGGGCAGTGCAGGACGGGGCTGGCTGCTGGGGGCCAGTCTTTGTTGCTGGGGGCTCTCATGGCACCGCTGCACTCCGAGCTGGGCTGTGTTTGAGCTCAGCTTTCAGGGGCGCGTGGCCCCATTTTGCAGGGCTGCTCTCTGCAGAAGCAAACAATCCTTCTCAAGGGCTTTACGGCAGCCAAATTTTTGCGAAGTCCTGAAGGCAAAAAGCTCGGGCTGCTGTGTGTTTTAATTCTGTTGCAGATGGCAGGCCGAGATGAAAGCAGCAGGCTGCCCCGGGCGCTGCGCTCGGTTCCTCTCCCCACGTCTCGCACAGAGCAGCTCTGCACGGCTGCCCACCTCAGCACGGTGATTTCAGATGTGTTTGTAAGGGAACGGACCCCACATACAGCACTGAGCAGCAGCGTGCAGCCCAGACCCAAACCCCACAGCCCTGCGCAGACATCCCCAGTGTAAAGCCAGGAGAAGAGAAGGAAGTCACTAACGAGTGAGAGAAGGAAAGGGCCAGATGTTGCAGCATCGTTCCTCAGGCTGCAAACTAAAACGAAAAGCCAGGAAAGATCTGCACCCTTTAAAGAGGTAATGAATTGTTTCCTCCTCTGGCAGGCAGTGATTTGACTTGCCACATACCTCCAAGTAATTTCCCAGCAGGTTTTAATGTTGGAACAATGACATTCTGCTAGATATTGATTTTAAAATAACTCTTCCACCCTTACTTGTAACCTGAAGAGGTGAATTACAGCCCTTGAATGTGCTGTAATGTAGTGCTGGTAAATGGTGGAACTGACAGTGGCAGTCTGGGAAAGCCATGGGGCTGAGCCCTGCCCGGGACAGCCAGCAAAGCTGGGACAGGTTTGGCACAGAGCAACCCTCGGTGCAAGGCACAAGAGCAGCTGCCAGGCTGAGCCCTCTGCTCCTGGAGCTTATGCTGCATTAAGCACACCCAAACCTGCTCTGTCCTCCGGTAGCAGCACAGCATCTCTGTCCCTGGGTACCTTCATGCAGATGGGCACAGTGGCAGGGATGCAGAGCCCAGCACCGCAGCAGTGCAGCACCAAAGCTCCTCGCCTCTCTGATGGTCCTGCAGCTCTCTGTGCCCATGCAGCAATGCACGCTGAGAGCAGATTTTGACTGCGTGGATGTAATCAGCTAAGAGATGTAATTCGTTTTGGCTAATTTGTTGCAGGCCTTTAACTTCCCTTCCCCTTTCACCGCCTTCATACTGACGGTGGCTACTCTGTCCCCTATTTTCAGCTGATTGCTGTAAACTAATTACTTTTACTGGGTCAGCGCTGTTATGAAATTATCATTTTATGAGACTAAAAATAACTCAGATCCAAATCAGCAAGCCAATCACTTCCCTTCATCTCCAGCGAAAATACAATGCTCCCTGCAGCCTGCGTCTCTCAGGCACTCGCTGTGCTGCCGGCTGGGGAGAGAAGCAGGAATGAGGAGCTGCGAAAGCTTCCTCAGCTCAGTTGCTATAGATGCATCTCTGCCAAGGTTCCCGTTGGTAAGCACAGTAGTCATGTTGTGGTTTTAGGCAGTACCGTTACTCAGCATCATTCAAAATAATGTCCTCACATGAGTTTGCCTTGGTGGAAAGTTATTTGCCCTCGCCCATTAGAAATGGGGTGTTTGCATGTGTGTGCCGTCATGCCAAGTAGCCAAAGCCACAGAAGGCCCAAGGACAGATACATTCCCATTTTTCAGGGTTGGTTTTGTTGGTTTTTCTTTGGAGAGAGAGTGAAAATCCAATGGATTCCACTTACGACAAGAATGAATAAGGGCATTTTAATACTTCTGGTGAATGCAAACAGCTCAAAAATGAGATGCTTGCTTGAGATTTGCATCAAGGCAGAGAAGGAAAAGGCTCCATCTCTGATTCTTATACAAAGATGTTCCGTGCAGTATCTGTAAAACCCTTAGGGGAAGAAAATTGATACACACTTCATATAAGGTGAACCTGGAGTCAGGAGAATGAAAGCACAAGCAAATGTCTTCTCTGTAGCTCCATCAATTCATTGTCTGATTGGGCTTTCTGTGTATTAAATTCAAGTTGCTCCCTGGCCTATAGGCAGAATCGTTGCCCGTAGGAAATGGGGAGAGTGATGATGTGCTGGCACCTCGCTTTACAGAGGACATGTCCCACAGCTCATCCATCTTCCCACTGACGATGGCAGATATGCAAAGCAGCATTTCTATTAGAGCAGTATTTCTGATTCCACTTACTGGCAGTTACTGAGGTGGTGACACACGACACACGACGACAGGGCTGAGCTTTGCAGAGCACCCAGCGTGGCAGCGCTCCAGGGCTGATTTATGGCTTCCCTGACTTTGCAAACTCCTCCTGGGTTGCGTGAAGGAGGGTGAATGAGGGTTGCTATCGGTCCATGGGCCCCAGGGCCACGCATGGAGCAGTGCTGCATAGATCCCCATCACACAGTGCTGGCAGCCCTGCAGTGCTCAGCGCTCAGCCAGGCTGTGCTGCTCAGCCGGCAGCGCTTTGGCACTGCAAGTTTCACATCCTGTTCCACTGCTTACATTTCATCCCATTCCTTCTTTCCCCAAGAATTGAATACCGGTGAAAAAGAAAGTCCAAGAAATCAACGAAACAAATAACAGAATGGTTGATTACTCCGGCTCTCTCTCACTTCCCATCCCCATGATTTGCAGAACCTCAGGCTCCAGCTGGGTAACATCAGGACAGTGGAGCAGCCCTCAAGCCTGAGCCCAGCCCCCCCCCCAGCTCTCGGGATCGGCACATTGCTCCCAGCCCCCCCAGCACTCAGGGATTCCCCTCCTCACTGCAGAGCAGGCTGCAGGCATGGCAAGGCCATTGCATCTGCTGTATGACTTCCCCACGCTGATGTGGCTCCTTGTACAAACTCTACAGACACGGTGCTGCTGTCCCAGCACAGTGACCAGCAGCAGCCAAACCCAAAGGGACAGCACAGACCCCAGGGGGACAGACAGGTGTGGGAAGGGGGGTTTACAGCCACACTGTGCTCACAGGAGCTGCCTGGGAGGCTGAACATACTGCTGCTGTCAGGTGAAAGGAAAACAGCCATAAACAGCAAAGGGAAACACGACATGGGCAGAAGCAGAGCAGGCTGCAGAGGTGGGGTCCAGCCCCGCATCCCTGTTTGTCACACTGGGGCACAGGGATGTGGGGTCAGCCCCTCCAGAGGCAAACCCCAGTTAAAAGTAAATGGAAACAATGCACTGGTAGCAAAGTGACATGATTTATGATAATTAAACTGTCTCGGTGTGGGTGTAAAGCTGATGGCCATTGCATATGAAGTGAGTTAAAAGCAAGAGGGGGCACAAATGCTGGCAGATAGAGGATGGGTGCTGCAGGGTGAGGGGCAGCCGCTGCCCCCTGAGGAAACGCTGCTGTGTGGATTGGATAGCTGGCCTTGAGTTAATTTTGAATAGTTGATTCAGTGACTCAGATTGACTTGAGATGCACCTAAGAGTAATGCTTTCATTATAAAACCTCCTGAGCAAAATTTAACTCGTGCTAAATTAAAACAGCCTCTGTTAAAGCGGGGCTGATGAGCACAGCAGAGGGCTCAGAGATGCGGGGTCAGTATAATTTAATTCCTTTGCTTTGTTTCCCATCCCAGAAAAGCTGCTGTACCTCCCTCCCCGC
The DNA here is from genome assembly GCA_035772895.1 of Perdix hodgsoniae. Classification (NCBI taxonomy): domain Eukaryota; kingdom Metazoa; phylum Chordata; class Aves; order Galliformes; family Phasianidae; genus Perdix; species Perdix hodgsoniae. The sequence goes on along the minus strand of JAPSGF010000060.1, from coordinate 1,605,414 downwards.
GCTGCTGATTTTTGCTGTTGCTTTTGTGCCTTTTGCTCAGAGGAAAGACCCCTTTTGGAAAATCCTTTATCATGGCTGTGCACCAGGCTGTGCATGGAGGCTGGCTCTCACAAATGGCAATGACTTCCTTGCTTCCAACCGAACAAATTTAATTTACTCCAGCAAATATCTGGCTTAGATTTGTTATTTTCATTATTAACGTTAGTCAACTGGAACATCTGTTAATGCTTTCCTAGCGCTAGCCTTGGTTTTCACTGTCAGTAAACTTTCCCTTTATATCAAATGGGCTTGGAAACACAGGAAAAGCTGTCCTCCACATTGCAAATCACACTGCCACAAGCAAAGATATCACAGTGCCAGGGAAAGGTTCATTATCTGTTTAAGTCTCAGGGTTCAAAACAAGAAAACTATACGCGTGTATATATTTGGCTTAGAAGCTAATGCACTGTATATTTGCTGTTTCAAATACTGGCTAAAGCAGATGATATTGGGATGCTCTGAGCGGTGCTGGGATGGCAGCAGCTAACAGGCAACTGCTTAGAGAGGTGAAGTGAGATGGAATAAGAAGCACGTTAGGAACTCCGGCTGCATTTCTGGCAGTCGCTGTGAGATGGGAATTGCCAGCGCTCTCATTAGTAACAAGATCCTTCCAAACATTGCTAAGTGATTTCTGAAGAGAGAGAGATGAACTACGGTGTGAAAATGCCAGGAAGATGGGAATGACGCGGGGCCAAAGTCTTGTTTCTGCAGCTGGCTGATTTCGATGCCACGGAGCTGCCCTGGGTGAGGGGCTGGCAGCAGGCTCCAAGGAGGTCTGCAGAGCACACAGCATCAACTTGTCTGCCTGGCGCAGGGTTTGGGAAGCCAGCAGAGAGGCTTTGGTTTTGCACTGCACAGCAAGGTGCCAGAGCCATGTGTGGGGCAGGCAGGTGTTGGCATCTCTCTTCAGGAGCTGCCCAGATTTCGGAGTGCCTTACAAGCCCGTGCTAATGGCAGCAATCTCAGCTGGCAGACTGCTTGCCAGAGACTCCTATTTTAATTAAAATCCTGCAACAGAAAGCCCCAAATCAGTAACGCTCCAAGTGTAAGCTTTAAGGCTTTGATAGCATGTTATCAGTCCCTTTCCAATGAACGCTTACAAAGCTGTGCTTAAACTCCTGGGTGTTTTTAATTCTTGTCGACTCATTTAAAGCACTCATTCATCCATAATTTCTATGATTGCAACAGATTGAGGACACTTTCAAGTCCTCAGGAGCACTCTGTTTTGTCACCTATATGTTCAGAGAGGAAGGGAAAGGGAACAAGGGAAGAAAAGCATTGACTGCACTCTGCAGCACTTTCTGCACGGGTTCTACCAGCAACTTTTGTTCCCAAAGCAAAACTGAGCATTTCCTCGACCCCAGCTTTTCTATGACAGAGGTAGAAAGGACATCCATGGGAATGCATGTCTGCAGACAGATAGGTGCAGTTATATGGAACAGAAACAAGACAGCCTTTTGGTGACCATGACAAACATCGATACTCTCACTTACTGAAGAATTCAGACGGCCAGTTGTCATCAGATTCTGTGCCTTTCTGACAGCTGAATTACGATTTCAATAATTTACAAGTGCCATTGTGAGCCTGTCCATGCCTAATAGGCACAGAGAAGTGTTTAAAATCGCAAGCAGCTTAGAGGAAAAAGTGGTGACCATATCACAAGACTGAGGATTGTCTACATCTGAGCATTAAACCCCGTGAGCTCTTCAGTGGGAAAACTCTTTGCAAAGTAATGACAAACGTTGTGTGTCCCGATGGGTGGCATTAAGAGATGATTGCCTACTTTCTTTTTACATAACCCCACCAGGGTGAGGGCTCAGCCATTCTGACAAAGGCTTTTGTTCAGGGAGACAGAAGCTCAAATCTATAATCTCAGTAGAAATATCTGTAAGGGAGAAGCGGAATAGAAGGGAAAAAACAGCGCCCTCCAGGCTATGTTTCCTTTGCTTTGATTATTCCATTGCCTCTGCACCTGTCCGTAGCAGTGTTTGAAGTTCTACCACAGCGTATGCCAATTACTTTTTAAACACACCACTAAACACAGACATTAGCCCATTTCCTGCTAAACTAAGTGAGAAAAAAATCCCACGGAACGTGGCCTGGAGATCACTGAGTGATTTCAGGAGCGCAGCAGCCCATAATATCCATTTGAATTCAGCACGTCTATAACTCCTGGCATGCCAAACAAAGAAACTGTGACCAACGTTGTGAAAAGAGTCAAAATATACGTCAGAGGTTCTGTGTAAAATCCATGGCTCAAATGAATGTCTGAAAAAAACCCGAGCACTACTTGCCAACTTCCTTCCACTCCTCTCTTGTGCAGAATGAGAGCAAATCAGCACCTACTGCTCCATAGATTGCTTCTCCCGCATTCATTTACCATTGTGCCAAGCATTTGTCAAGTGGGTTTAAGAGCTTTTTCTGTTTCATACATGTAAACACAAATTCCAGAAGTTATCAGGCAAAGAACCATCAAATCTTTAACACTTCCCTTCCCTTTTGCAACATGCATCCAGAAAACTGCTTAGAAGCAACTAAGTCTTGTTCCTACTACATGCTTGCGGGCTGCTGAGTAAAAGAAAAAGTAATACTCACCCAAGTGTTGTCATGGTTACAATAGTGTACCAAAAGGAAGCAGGAATACTGGTGAATTTGCTTGCTGAGGACCCTTTCTCTGCATAAAACATCACAGTTGCAAAGATGATAATTGCCATAGTGAGGGAAAAGAGGAGAAAGCCAAGCTCAGAGGCACAGCTCTTCAAAGTGTAGCCCAAGATTCGTAAGCCTTGGGAATGGCGAGAGAACTTGAAAATCCTGAAAACCCTAAAAACCCTTAGAGTCACAAAGGCTCCGCTGACATCCTCGTTGTTGGTCATCACCAAACCAATGTAGTATGGCATGATGGCCACCACGTCAATGATGCTCATCACGCTTCTGATGAACCTGTAGCGACTTGGGGCCGCAAAGAGTCTCAACAGGTACTCAACTGTGAAAATCATCACGCAAGCCGTGTCCAAGCAAAAGAAAGCCACAGCATATCTCTCCCCACATGGAAGCTCCTTGTTCCCCGGCACCGTGCCGCAAGGGACAGTTTCCACGACATTGGTGATCACAGAGACGGCAATAAAGAAACCGGTGACGTAGTAAAAGACTAAGGCTAAGGTGCTGGTGTGGGGGTTCTCGAAGGCTCGCCACATGGTCTGCCGGAAGCTCAGGGATGGCATGGACCCTTCCTGGTTGTTTTCTGAGTCATTGTCATCCATCAGCCGCTCTGCGTTTTCCCTCTTTCTGTCCTTGTACTCTTCATAGCAGCAGTCCCCAATGATTTCAGGGAGGATCCCGTAGAAGGCAAGCTCTTCATCGTAGGCAGAGATGCACTCGTACCTGGGATAGTGCAGCTTGCCAGTTCTATAAAAATTTAAGATGCACCTGAAGACCTCGGGGTCCCGGTCGAAGAAGTACTCCTTGGTGTCTTCATTGAAGAAGAACTCCTTCTCCGTGCTGCCCAGCAGAGTGTCCGGGTACCTCTCCAGTGTAGTCCTCCAGGTCTGGAAACGCCTGCCGCTCACGTTGAGAATGATCAGCTCGTCCTGCCTCTTGTTCTTCTCTGTCGGAGCCAGCGGCATGGGACAGTTGGCCACTGGCATCCATCCTATGGCAGCTGCCCTGGCAAAGGGCAGCCACGCAGCCACCCCTGCAGCCATGGTGCCCCTGGCCGTCTTACTGGAGGGGATGGGTAGGAGTCAGATCAGCTCCATCTGAAAGGCAGAGCAGATAGAAGCACAGCGCAGAATCAGTCAGGGTTTCTCCACCGTGCTCAAGAGCTAGATCAGAATGGGCACAAGAACTTCAAACCGCCGGCCTGCCCTCGTCTCCTGTATGAAGAGTGATGTTAAAGGAGATACAATTTGTCGAGGTTATGGCATTATTGTGGATTGAAATTTTGAATAGCAAATGATTCCTCATTAAAAGCTCTTTAAAAGTAGCATAAACATGGTAATTTATATTTGCTTCCTTACAAACAAGACTAATCCAGAATTCCCCAGGTGTAAGTCTCATGCTCATCCTTTTAACTACAGCTGTCAAGAAGGAGCTGGGAGTGCCTATGAAATCAGCCTGCAGTTCACCCAGCAAAACTGCATGCCATGAAGAGCCACAACTGGGCTGAGCTGGGCTTCCAGGTTCAGAATCATAGAATCACAGAATCCTAGAATGGCCTGGGTTGAAAAGGACCACAGTGCTCATCTCATTTCAACCCCCTGCTGTGTGCAGGTCACCAACCAGCAGCCCAGGCTGCCCAGAGCCACATCCAGCCTGGCCTTGAATGCCTGCAGGGATGGGGCATCCACAGCCTCCTTGGGCAACCTGTTCCACCTCTCTGGTTTTCATTCATTGTCTTCCACCCCTAATTAAGGACCCGGGCTCAACAGTTTTTTGCTGGTCTCTTAGATTTAGAGGTGTGTTTTACTGAACTGAAATACAGGAAAATGTTACCAGTGGAGTACCAGGAAAAACAGAACAGGAAAGCCTCCAAACTTGGACAGCTTTCTTCCAGCAGGATTATTACCAGGAGACCCTGATCGTTTCCTGGCAGGCAGAGACAGAGCTGAAGGACCATTAGGCTGGACTGAAATATGTTCACTGCAGTCTTGATTTTTTAGATGAAATATATCCCAACTTGTCCAGACCCTCAACCACTGAAAGCCAACATTCTCTGGAAATTATAGTGCTTACTGTGGTTCTGATCTGGCCACAAATTTTCTTTTCCTTTTCGCTCTTTGGTCATAGTTCTTAAGATATTGAACTTTTTTTTCATCTTTTAACTTGCGTTTACTTTTACTTCCCTTTTGTTTTCCTCAGTCTGCCATAAAATTATCTGGAGAAAAGTGCCATTATCATATCAGATGCATTACGGTCCCTATCAAAAGCCAATCTATCAATGGTGATTCCATTGACCCCACTGACTCAAGCCCTTAAAGCCCAATTATACTGGGCTCTACATGATATCCTTCTGTACGATTTTACTCTGAACATTTTTAATTATATGAAAGCTGCCATTCCAGCCAGTAAGGCTGCAGCATTATTGATTTCAACAGCCATCAAAATACTGAATAAAAAATGATGCAATCAATCTGTGGTGAAAACAACTGAACTGCTCCCAGGAATGCTCTTCCCTCTTCAGGACACATTAACATTCATCGCTTTAATATGGAGCATCTCTCTCTGCAATTTTACTATCTAAAGGACAACTGAAATCCCGCATCTCACTGCTGCTGGAAGTTTTGTAATTACGAAACATAGAATAATCCATAGTGATGCTTATCCCCAGGAGACACTTTTCACATGCACCAGAGCCAATACCCCACCATATTTTGCTACTGAGGGTTGTCCCATATCATTAGGCACGATTTTTGCTTTCTCTTCCTCCGAAAGAACAAATGTATTGAGCTAATGGTGCCAGAATGGCAGCCCTGGAGACCACAACCCTTTGTCCATGGAAGAGGCAGAGCAAAACAATGCCAATTTGCTCTGCACCACTTTGACTGTCCGCCCCAGTCTGCAGCTGGAGGAGCTCTCTGGGGACAGAGCTGCCAATTGCTGTTAGCAGCAGTGGATCTTATAACTTTAGGAAGCGCCGCACTGAGAACGGGGCTGCAAAACAGGAGGCAGAAAGATGACAACCATTTCTGTCATTATTCACCAAATACACGCAGGCAAAGGCACCAAGATAACACATCCCCTCCCTAATCTCCCTGCTGGTAAACAGTCTTCTGTGCTTTTTAATTTCAATTAGCAGCACCACCACAAGTCGTTCTTCCAGGACTGATTGGTGATGTACACTGACCTGCCTGAGCAGCTACGAAGCAACAGCTCCTCATCTTCCCTAATTTCTCTGGGGAACCATATTAGAAATCTCTTCTGTACTTATAACTTTGGCTGTAAATTCCAGGTTACCTACATTAGCTGCTGAGGCTCTATAAATACTTCACGTGTAATTGTTCTAATAAAGCACTGGTGGCTCAGAAGTGACTTACGCATTTTTAAATCAACTTTTAAAGATAAAATGGGTCTTTCCATGCTAGCAGTATATGTGGGGAAGCTATTAATACCTCAGCTATGAAACGGACAGGAGATTAAAACAAGAGAAGGGTATTCTTCCATAGAGGTTTAGTTCCTGTTTCTCCATTACAAAGAAATGCAGCAGGTTAAGGGAGCTTAGCACACACAGCTCTGTTAGCGAAGTTGCTTTAATCCGTCCCATTTGGTCCTCAAAATACTCAAAAAAAGCCTTTTTTCAGATGTGAGTCGGGCGTCTGTAAGGAAGGACTGAGAGGGCAAAGAATAATAAAGCCCTTCTCAGAAAGGTTTTGCTTTCTCTTGTCTGTGAATCTTTGGGACTCTGTCTCTACTAAGAGAGATGGGACTGGGTTTGTAAGTCAGAGCTGCACAGCTTGCTTAAAACAAAACAAAACAATTAAACTGCAGAAAGAAGCCCCTTTTCTGCCCTCCGTGTCTGGGTTTGGTAACTGCTAACCATTCTCCTCAGGCTGGAAAGCATTCCTGGGCACAAAATATGTCGTATGGGCAACAGTCTTTTCAGCTTGAGTAGGAAACAGACACACTGCAACTCCATCAGACACGTACTTGCCTACACACACATTTCTGACTTTAATTACTGTAATTTCTGCATGCAGTTTGGGAGGAACGTGTATCAGTAGCCTGTTGATGACATTTAGAAGACCTGGTGCACAAAATACAATCATTTGCCTCCGCCTGACTTAAAGGAGTCAGCGTCGATGGAGAAAATAACTCTGTTCTGTGGATGGTTAGGAGGAGAAGCACATGGGACAGGAAAGCTGTTGGCATGAGCCCATCTCTGCAGATTCCAGCCCCATCTCCATCCCTCCCCACCGCCCAGCTGTGCTGCCCTGGCACCCCGATGTGATCCCGGGCTAAAAGCAAAACCCTGGCGTGTGCTGTTGGATCAATGCAGCTCTGGAGGAGAAGTTCAGAGAACAGTCACTGCTGTTTATCTAAAGGGTCAGCAAATAAGCGATGGATTCTTACCACATTAACTTCTATTGCCATTGCCGTACTTAATAAATGTCTCTTCACAGTCTCACAAAAAACAGAACCAAAATCTCCTGGCATTTCCTTTTCTGGAAGCAGACAGGGATGATTTAAAATACGGCTGATGAACAAGTGAGTGTCTTGATGAGATACAAAGCTAATGGGAGTGAAGAGCCTGGAGATCATCCCTTCTCTCGCTCTCTCTCCATAGCTGGGTCAGGCTCAGGCAGCAAAGATACTCTCGCTTAAGAGCAAAATATGCCACTCAGAGCTTCAAAATCCTCTTTCAGCCACGTATTCCTTTCCCTTCCCTCTCACATCTGATAATAAAACTCTCTGCGAAGCACCCGTTCAGCCAGGTGCAGAGATCTGGGAGCAAAAGCAACAGGCTTATAATAAGTGCATGCCAAGTCCTGCCCACCCCGGCAGCCCGGGCGCCCCATCTCGCAGCACCGCATTACCTGCAAGGCACCAGGGGCAGGGAGAGCCGAGGGAATGGGCAGGGAAGGAGCACCGCTGCTCTGGGTACGAGGTGAGCTGTGCCTGCCTCCCGACTCCCTCTCTAAATGCAGTCAGAGGCAATCAGAAAATGCAATCATCGTTGGGAAAATAGAGAGAGAGAGAGAGAGAGATGACTAAACGGCTTCTCCCTCTTTGCAGCGGAGACAGTCTCTCCCTGCCTCTCTCCTGAGCTGGTTGGGTTTGCCCCTTTCCTTTCCAGCCCAGCTCGGAGCTTCAAATCGCTTCCAGGTTCCGGAGCATCCGCGGGCACGGACCTACGGGGGGATGCAGCACGAGGACGGGCGGTTCGAGCTACCGGAGGCACAGCAACCGGAGCCATTAAACGCACACCTGAGCCTATGCTGCCGGCCGACGTGCCGGCATTGGCGAGGCTGGGGGCCGGGGGGCGAGGTGTGCGATGAACTCCGTCGGCCTTCCCGGAGCGGCCGCTGTGCCCCTCGGGCAGCAGAACCCGTGGGAGAGGTCCGTTCTCCTGGAGAAGAGCCATTCCCCCGGTGAGCCCACAGGCAGCCTTAGCCCGGGCAGGAGGGAGGAATGAAAAGAAATATCCCTGCCTGAAGCCGGTCTTCTCCTTTCCCCCTCTCCTTCTCCCACCCCGTCCCCTTTCCTCCTCATCCTGCCGTTCTCGCTCGCCCAGCTCCTTGGCAGCTCTTACCAGTCCTTTCTGCATCCCTCTTTCATCCGCGGTCAGAAGTTGGACTCCAGATGCTCAGAGAGCTGGCATCCTTGCTCAGTTAGGTTTGCCGCTGAATCTCCCTTCAATAAATAACTCTCAGCCCAAACGAGAGCAACCCAGTCGTGCTCCGCTCTGCCGGGCAGCTCTGGCACTGACTGATGCGCCGCAGCGATAGTTAGTGACTTCCATAAAGTAAGACAGATACGTACATGAAATAGAGGAGCTCGGCTGCCTCGCCATTGCCTCGCATCCTTCCCCTGCTCAGCTCCGCACTTTAATCTATCGCCGGGAGTTCGGGGGCTGGAAGGGTCCGCGCGGGCAGAGGGTGGAACAGAGGGAGGGGAGGGAGAGAAAGGAGCGGAGCGGCGAGGAAGGTGAAGGCAGGAGAGGGAATGCGGAGCGGGGGCGCGGACGGG
>JAPSGF010000060.1:1553021-1596290 GCA_035772895.1 Perdix hodgsoniae | reverse complement strand
GCGGCTGCCGGGAGCGCGGCGCGGGGGCGGGCGCGGGGCTGCGCGGGGCGGCGCGGAGTGCGCGGGCGCGGGGCGGCGGCGGAGCGCCGCGATCAGCACCGACGGCGGCGGACAGCTCCGCGGGGAACGGGACCGGGGGTGGGGGGAGTCGGGGGGGAGAAGCGCCGCAGCGCTGCAGCGCCCCGGGTAACGAGCGGGGCGGGGGGCTGCGGGCCGAGGCGGGGGCACTGTGAGCCATGGGGCGTTGATCCGGGCCGGGGTCCGCTCGGAAGGATGAGGTGAGCGGGCCTCGACCCTCGCCCTCCCTGCCCTGCCCCCCCCCGCTCCCCGTCCGCTGCCGCCGGCAGAGGTCACCCGGAGTGACGGCGGTCCTTCCCTGGGTGCAGCCCCCGATTTGTGGCTTTTGGCGAAGGAAAGGGACGGGGAGGGGTGGGGGTGGGGGGGGGGGGGGGGAAGGCGGATGTGCCATTAAGCAGGGCCAGTTTTCCAGGTGATTTGCTGTCTCTGTGCTATAAGAAGTCTGCCCCCCCCTCCCCCCCCGTCTCCCCCGAAAGCCTCTAAACATAAGCATCCCTCCCCAGCCCGCCCTCCCAAGAAAAATACAAACAAAATAACAAAACAAAGGGCAAACCAACCAAACCAACCAAACCACAAATCCTCAAACACTTCAGCACTCGGTCTGGTTTGGAAAATATGATCTGGGAGCTCTCATGCCAGAGCCACAGTCCATCCAGCACACTGGCTCAGCTTCATCTAATCCCCAGTCACTCAGTGCAAGTTGTATTAAAGAAAAAAAAAATCATTTCTGAATGTCATCAGGTCGTGGGTAATCCTTCCCCAGAACAGTTCCCCCAGCAGTGAGCTGCACCACGATGCCTTCAGCCTGCTTGGTGAGGTTCTGCTGATGGCACCAAAGGCAGTCTGTGGAATATGGGTACCAATACACATGGGTGGTTGTGTACAAAGTGAATCTTAAGACTTCCGTGAGGAACTCTCGGCACTCCTCTGAATTTAAGCACATCAAAGAGCCCACAATCCGTCTCTGCTAAACAGCTTCAGCACTTTACTCTTAAAAGTACCTCCCATATCTCCTCTTGTTCTTCTCCTCTCACAGACACAAAACTAGAAATGCCATTTGGCTTTTACTGGTGTAAGAGACACAGCTGTGAATTATGGCAGTGCTGCTCTGCCTCTGCTCAGCTCCAGCGCTCTCCAGTCTCCCCTTCTCCAGCTCTGGCCTGGCTGTGCTTCTGAGCAGCTTTTCCCCCATGACTCGGCCCCTTTTAACTTCCGATCTCTATTAAAAAGCTAATTTGGGAGCTCTTTTTTATTGCTCCTGATTTTGTATTTTTAAATAGAGGATGAAAGTCAAAAGCAAGCTAGCTGCAAATAGTCTGATGGGAAAACATTCCTTCTTCTCTATCACTTCAGTGCTTCTTTTTCTTTTTTCTTCTCTCGCTCTCTGCCTTTCTCTTTCATTCTTCCTTTCTTCCTTTCTGCCTTCCCCTTTCTCTCTTGCTTTCTAGGAATCTCTTTAGCTTCTAATGAACCAATTGTACATCTTATTACAACTTTCTGAACAACTTCTTGTCGTTCCACCACGGAAGGAATTGAACCTGCTAGCATTAAAACGAACCCCACACAGAGAACCAAATAGAACAAACCGTTCAGGTTAAACGTAAGCTTTAAAGATAATTTAAAGACGAAGGACATCTTTTCTTTTTCTGCTGGGCACTGTCTTCTGTATTCATATCCTGCACCTCTACAGCCTGTCTTATTTATTGTGTTTGTTCATTACACTGGGTGCTATCCCTCATTAATTCTGCACCTAAATATCCCACTGACTCCATGGCTGTGCTGCATAAGCATTCTGTAATGGCAGTTGCAGTAATAAAGCTAGCATGGATGCTTGGAATTACAGCCTGCTGTAATGGTGTAGCTCTGTGGTCTGCTTATGCCCTAGAGATTGTGCCACTGGTTTCTTTGCTTTGGATCCAAGCTTGCAAAAGCGCCCGCACAAACTGAAGCTCATTAAGCAGACCATGATAGTCAGTCTTTGCAGCCTTAAAATTATATACGTGCTCTGCTGATTGATAAGGGCTGGGAAAACACAGCTGCTTGAGTGTATCTGCTGCTCCCCGCAGACCTTGGCTGACTCTTGGACTTCTGCTTAAGCTCTTTCATAACACAGTTTTGCTTTACTTTTCTTTGCAGAGCCATAATCTGGGACTTCTTAAAGAAGTCTGTATAAAATGAAAACCAAAATTCATTCTCTCAACACCCATCAGAAATGCATAAGGGGAACTCGTTATTAGCTTGCAAACGCAGCAAAGGACAGAGTGCCAAAATTTCAACCCCTTTTGAAGAAGTTTCAGCACTGGGAGACATTCAGGGCTGCAGGTTTATGGAGGGAGACTGGGGACGATGTCAGCTCTGCTTTGAGAACAGTGCAGGGGCGCTGGCTGTGCACTGTGAGGCTCACAGAGCCCAGCAGCCCACAGTGGTGTGGCTCTATGAGGACGGTCCGTGTCCCCATCACCGCCTGTTGGTGTTGTTGGGGACTTTGGGCTTTGGTTCAAAGCCATCTCTGATTTACAGCATAGAATCATAGAATCATAGGGTTGAAAAGGCCCACAGTGCTCATCCAGTTCCAACTCCTTGCTGTGTGCAGGTCACCAACCAGCAGCCCAGGCTGCCCAGAGCCACATCCAGCCTGGCCTTGAATGCCTGCAGGGATGGGGCACCCACAGCCTCCTTGGGCAACCTGTGAACAGTGCATAACCATATTAGTTTATTCCCCCCCCCCCCATATTTGGAGATATTCCAGCCTGAAATAAAGCTGCACAGGCAGCTGCGTTCTGCCATTTCTTTCCAAAAGGAAAGAGGAAGGAGCCGTGGATGTTGTCCAGCAGCACTGCTATCAAGCCAGCAGCTGCAACATTTTCTGCTCAGCTGACCTCAATGAATCAAGAAAGGATCACACACGAGAGCAGAGGGGAAAAGACCCTTGAAGGACAGGAGCACTGGTGAGATGCTTTGATTTATTGCTCAGCGTTCCCCTTTTCTCCCCTGTGCTTACCACTTCTTGCTCTTCCCCGGTCTCATTTCATGTGGTAAGTTAAAATGAAGATGCTGGTTTGCAGTGCCTCTGACTGCAACAGCTCATCAGGAATTGTGCTTAATTGGCTATATGCCACATCATCAACATCCAAAGCAATGAGAGCCTGGTGTGAACAGCCCTGAGGTCGGGCAGGATGGGCTGAGCAACGCCAGCCATGGGTGGAGCAGGGCTGTTGGCTTAAGGCTGGAAGTGCTGCAGGAGTGCAAGGGTTCTTTGCTGCTCTGTGTTCTTCCCTGCTGCAGCCTGGCGTCGGACAAGCCATGGAAGGCCATACACCCTTCTATACCTGGTGCTTGCCGTCAGTTGGGAATTCTCACAATTACGTGTCAACCAGGGCTAAAAACTTCACACGAGCAGAGCCCAGGGCAACTTTAGGCACTGATTTTCTTTGATTGTTGGGTGAAAATTGCCATCAAAGTAATCACTGTTCTGTGCTGGAAGTTGTGGGGGCAATTAAAGAAAAACTTTAAAAAAACAACAACAACAAACCAACCTGAAAGAAATGATTCGTTTTACACGGTCGGGTTTTCACAGTTTCCAGAGCTACAGTGATGCTGAGGCTTTTGCTGCTATAGTCAACAATACAATAAATTGCAATCACAATTCTTTGGTGGCTCATAAGCAGTAAATCAGATCTGTGCAGCTATACATTCACTGCAAATTTAAGGAGCTGTTCTTTCATTTTTAAGAGTGCATTTTAAATCAAGCCAATGGCCATAGAGCAATATATGGCCTGGCTCACTATTGTCTGGGGAACGAGCCCTACAATGCTGTGATTCCTTTTTATTGTTATTAGGCATGGGGCTGGAAGTCCATCCTGCCCAGCTGAGGGCACACAGCTATGGAAGGGCTGAGCTCTGCTCCTCTCTGCCCATCCTTACTTATTTCTCTGCAAATGCCAACTGAGAACAGCAGCTCCTGCATGTTGGCTTTGACACAGGTGCACAGCAGGGTGTGATGGGCAGCCAGCAAAAGCCAGGAGCCGCATTTGGGCACAGCTGTGGGCTGTGAGCTGCACGCTGGGGGATTGGAGTGCTGGTTGGAGCAGCCTGGAGTGCATGAGGTTAGTCCTACTCTTTGAATTTGTGCAATAATGTACTTCTGCTGTGTTGCTTGGAGAGTTTCCTGTCCCTTCTTGGTGAGGGGTGATGCTGCCTGGTGTGGCTCTCACACCCTTCTGTTGCTCTTTTCTCTACCAAACCCTTCTGTGTAAGAAGTGCCGGCAGGCAGATGTAGATTTGCTCTTATCTTAGAGCAGATTAAAAAGAATTTCACCTGCAGACAAATTCTGCAATTGGCGTTCGTGCTTAATGGGATATTTTTTTTTGAATTATTGAATGCCTTAAGATCATTATTTCTGCCTTGCTGGTGCAGGAGCAGCCTGCCAGATGAAGGGGAGGCTCTGTCTGTGTTGTTAAGGGCTAACCTGGGATTCAGATCTTAATCCTCAGCTCAGGGCTTTGATATAAAGGAGGGCTTGTGCTGCTGCGTGGGCTACACGAGCTCAGAGCAGGAGGGGCTGATAGCCTGTGGGTAATGGAAGTGACTGTGACAGGTAGTCCAGTGTGAAATGGAGTTCTTCTGGAATAGGCAGTGCTTCACCTGAGCTGCCCAGCTCTGCTGTGTTGCTGTCTGTTGTGCTTCGTGTTGGCTGGGAGTTCTGCTGGGACGTGGCTCATCTCTGCTTGTTTGCAAGACCCTCTGTGTCCAAAAGCAGAGCAGGAAGCAGGCTGCTTTCAGCTTGGTTTCTTCCTTTGTTGCCAGCACCAACAGCTCAAGGGGGTGTTTTTAAATCTGAGTGGTTTTACTGGTGGCAAGGGCTGGAGAAAGCTGATCAGTTGTTCTGGTTTGGTGACGGGCTGGCACAGGGAAAGGAGCTTTATTTTTAAAAACCACAGTTTTTCTGACTAAGAGACCTTTTAGAAGTAGTTGGGGAAGAAAATAAGCATTCAGCAACCACAATAAATGTTAGATAATGCTGCCTTAGCTGTAGTATTCCTCCGTACAAGGGATAATGTGCACAAAGCAGCACAGCCCAGAATGATGTCGTGGGGAATAATAGAAGCCAGCAGAAATAGGAACGAAGGAAACGTTTCAATAGCAAGCAATAAATCTGTGTAATAGGCTTCAAATAGAGTTCAATCAAATGATGGGCTCAGTATTGATGAAACCTCACCATTTGATGGCACTTTTTATTTGGGTAACTCTGAACTTGCGGACGTTGTCTGGTTTCTCAGAACACGCAGAGAGAACCAGCTCCTCGTGTGTCCCCTTCTCTGCCATTGGCAGAAATGCAGGTTTTGGGTTTTTTTTTCCCTCAATATAAAAAACACTGAGGAGCTTTTTCCCTGTGTTGTCCTCGTTGCAGGGATCTGGTGCCCAAGAAGCCGTGTGACATCAGCTGAGGAGCGGTGCTGCACGGTTCTGGCTCAGAATCGATGCAGGCAACCAACAGGTCTGATGTGATGCTGTGTTTTTTGCTCCTCGAACCCCAGCTGTGCGTTGCTCACGTGTCCTCACCAGGAGGAAAAGCAAATGTGGTTTTTTTCAGTGTGCCACAAAGCGATAGTTCTGTGTGGTTGCTCTGATGCATCCCATTGCCTGGCTGCGCTGCTGACTTGGCTGGGAGCTGCAGCGGCGTGCGAAGGCACGGCTTGTCTGGGATCAGAGCTGCAGGTGGAAGGCTTGAGAAAAGCAAAGCAGGAAGTGTCTGTATTTTGTGTGACCTCCTTTCCACCTCAGCTTGGATCCGGGCTGCTGATCTGAAGAATGGATTCTGATTTCCATCTGATAAGGCTTACATTTTTGGCAAAGAGAAGCTCAAAAATAATCCTTTTCTGAGCAGATAAATCATCTAAAGCGCTCAAACATGCAGGGAAGGAGACGGTAAATCTGCTAGCTGAGCTCCTGTGATTGCTTATTTTCGGGGGCTGCTCTCAGGGGCATGGCCAGGGGTGCTGGCGTGGGGCTGGGGCAGCACATCTGCGCCCCGCTGGCCCTTTGGAGTGCTCAGGGCTATGTGGGCAATGCTTGATGAGAGATGTCAGAACAGTGTGAACCAATGTGCTACTACCCACAGCTTGGTAGGGATTGCTCAGAGCACTGCATGGGTCTGGAGCCCTCCTCTTGTAAGGTATCTCGTAGCAAATACGCACAATGTCACAACAAACCCCCAGAACCACTTGTGTGCAATTCAAAGTGTGGGTGAATGGTGCAGAAGAAGAATCTGATAGGTGTGCAATTCAAAGCATGGGTGAATGGTGCAGAAGAAGAATCCGATAGCTCTGTCCCAACCTTAATGATTTTAAGCTCATCAAGTCCAAGCGTCAGCCCATCACCACCCTGCCCACTGAGCCACGTCCCCAAGTGCTGCATCCACACCTCTACAGGACAAATGTTGCAGCTGCTAATTGTGTTATCACTGCTAATAAAAGCCACCACGATAGCAAATGCATGACATCCCATCTGTTGGAAAGTGAGGTTGGCCCTGGGGCCGGGCAATGCCAGCACCTGCACTGATTGCTCCAGTGGGCGAATCTTCCCAGAAGGGCTGTCGCAATATTTATTAGTCATATTGAATAACCCCAGTGAGCACTTCCCAATGTCAGTCATAGCCCCTGTTTGTGAGCAAGAATAGGGGTGGATAATTCTCAATTGACCTTCAGGCAGAAAGATAAGATGCACAGCTGGAAAAAAACCGCTGCGTACGGTGCTGAGGATAATTTCACATAATCCTGACAATACAGCGCTATCCTTCAGAGGGAGATGATGACATTCAGTGCCTGAGCTGTTGCTGAGCTTTTGCAGAACATTTATTCTTTGGCCACAAGCTACTCCTGTTGCCAGGAAATGTTCCTTTTAACATTTTCTGTGCTAAAAGGCGCTTGTTAGATGTCCAGCGTGAGCTGTAAATTAAAACCAAACCGGGGCTGTGCTGAAGGAACTGCTGCCTCCGTGATGCATTTCTTGCAGCTCCTGCATCCCAGGATGAGTTCTCTGTGGTTTGGGGCACAGAGATGAGCAGGTTGGACTCATCTTCTGGTGTTCTGGCTCACGTTGCTTCCTTCTCCATCTTAGCATCCGTGCTTTGTCTGCTGGAATGCCGGTGACCAAGTGTGAACTCCAGCACGCCCCAATTAGCTGCTGACACTGCTGCAGCTGCGCCCTGGCTCAGCAACGCTCGGATGGGCGGTGGGAAGCTGCTGCTGTGCATCACTCTGCACGGTGCTGTGGGTCTGCTTCCCCTGCAGGAGACACTTCTTCAGCAGCAGCCTGGGCAGGTGCGCCACCGGCATGCCTTTAGTTCAGCGGTTGTAGTGCTGGTTTGGAGGAGGAGCTCTGATTCCTTTAGGTTTTGCAGAATTAAGGCGTGCTTGTGCTACTTTGGTCTCTTGCAGTTATTTTTCTTAACTTAGTTCTACTAATTTACGAAAATTATACAGATTATTCCTCGACCTGGAAGGCGAGCGGTTGGCTGAGTTCCACTTGAGCTGGAGGATTAAACCTGAAATTGGAGGGATGGGGGGGAGGGGGAAGGAAATACTGGGGGCAGCTCAGGAAAGCTCTGAGAGCTGAGATTAACCAGGGCTGCCACACTGCTGCAGTGATGAGATCAGGGATCTCCTGGCAGCGCACCTCTTCCCTTCCTGGTTGGAGCTCCTGGTCTTTGCTCCAGAACCATCCAGCACAGCCTTGCTTTGATCCTAACAGAGAGGAACAAACCCAGAAGCCCAGGACCGTGCCTGCCTGCCTGCAGCCCTGCAGTCACAGCAAGCCCTGCTTGGCCACCCCTCACCTCTTGTGTTTTAAGAGGATGGTGGCAAAGAGGAGAGTGTGCTTCCCAATGCTGATTCCCTGATCCTGTTTCTGAAGCACGGTGTCTTCTGCTCAGCCCAGCTAAGAAGCAGCAGCAGCATTTGGTCTTCTGTGGGCAGTCCTGAGCATCATGTAAAATCATTTAACCTTTAGATGATTTAAAGGGAACGTTTGCTCATCAGATCTTAATAATTTGTCATCAAATGCAGAACAGGGCATGTAGCAATATGAACCCACCATTATTTCACTCGGGTGGATTGATGTCTCCCTTTATGAGCTAATTGCCCAAACACTCTGTGATGCCAACACGTTACCGGTTTCCTGAGCATTCTTTAGTAGCATTGCATCATTGTGAAAGATCTTTGTGTAGCAAAGCAAAAAAATCAATGCTTTGCATCTCCCTCTCATTGCTGCACACTGCACAGCCTCTGCCCCACCTGTGTATCATCACTGGTGCAGCTCAGAGATGGAAAAATAACTGGGAGATAAATGGGTGGGTTCATCCCAGGGTAGTCAGTCTTCATTTGGAGTGGAAGTATTGGATCTGTGATGGATGCTTGCTGCTGTGATAGGGGAAGGAGGCAGACTGAAGGCAGGAAATGGGGCAGGGAGATGCTTGGCTGCAGGTTAGCCAGGTGTATGGCATGGGACAGCAAAGGGAAACAGCAGGAGAACTGCTCCCCTTCTGTGTTGTTCATGTAAAAAAAGCTCTGTGGTTGATCTGTGTGGTGTGGCAGGGAGCAACAAAGGAATGAAATGAGCTGTGCAGCAGTGCTGATGCTGGATCCTGGGGTTGTGTTCTGTGCTTGGCCCTTGGGATGGGTTCTGCTGCTGTTGCTGCGCTCTGGCAGTGCTGGAGGACCGCAGCCCCGTCCTGCATCGTGCGCTGACAATCTGGCACACCTGATTTCTCTGCTGTCAGCTCTCGTGATTTGACGATAGCTCATTTGATTTGATGCAGCTCTGTGCTTTGCAGAGCCCTGAGCTGCAGAACATCCCATGCATCAGCTCACTACGGGGCAGTGTCACATAATAGCAGCGATGTGCAGCAGCCAGAAGCAGCGTGCACTGAGCAGAGCAGCCTCTGGGAGGATGCTGAGTGCCTGCCTGCAACCAGCATGGACTTTTTATCTTTTTTTTTTTTCTTTATTGCTAGCAAAAGCTCTATTTTGGGTGTACTTTTAAGCTTCGTGATGGTCAGTCTTGGTTAGTCCTCTTCCCAGAGCCAGATGTTGCCTTGTGCAATAGAGCCTCACGTTTCTTTCTCTTTGGGGATATTTTGGTGATCCCTGGGCACCCTGGGGATGAGAGGGGCTCTGAATCCCCAGCATTAGGTAGGAGCTAATGATCCATCTCCAGCTCTCATGCAGGAGAGGTGGAGCACAGCAGAACAGCTCACTGGGGCTGAGGTGTGAGCCTCGAGCAGCACTGCAGGCTCCAGGGGCAGCTCTCCCCATTGCAGGGAGTCCTGGAGAGCAGTGAGCACAGTGCAGCAATGGCACAGCTGCACACCAAGTTAGCCTGGAAGATGACAGTGAGTGAAATGAATGATGAGCTTTATTGATCAGAGGGAAATCCACCCCCAGGTGCAGGGCGAGCATCAGATTGGGGCAGAATGTTTCTTATGTTTTATTTGTTGGAAGAAAAAGTGGGGTTTTGAGTCGAGCTGTGAAGGCGTGCTGCGCTCGTCAAAGCGTTTCAGTGTTGAGAAGAAAATGGAGCCTTTTTCAGGAAGTCAAAAACGTTTACAGCTGATGTTTGTGAAGTGTGGTGTTTACGATTCCTTAGATCTGTAATAACACCATACTGAAATATTACTGAGATTTACTTGAAAATGATGCTAACACCTGAAAAACGGTGCCGTATTTGCTTAGGTTGTAAATCAGTGACGCACACAACTCCGAAATCAGTTTGGGGGATGTTCAGTTTTGAAGGAAACATCGTATTTTTTAAGTTGGTTCCTCGCTCCCTATTGGAGCTCACATTGGGTCACATCCCACCCCACTGCACTGTGCTCCTCCCCAGGGCTGCAGAGGTAGGAGGGAACTGGGAGCACTGGGATGGGCACAGGCTGGTGCAGAAAAAAAGGTGGAGAGAGCTGGTGGGGAAGGCAATCAGCTCTCCAAATATAAGGAGGAAAAGCTGAGGTTAAGTTGTTGGTCCCAAAGCAGAGGGCTGTGGAGATGAACCAAGACAGTGAGGGATTTATTCTGTGGAATCCATCACTCTGGGTTTTGCTGAGTGGAGCCTCGTCAGCTGCTAGAGAGGATTTTTTCAGCACCTCCTCTATCACTGACTTGGTTCATTTTTTCCCGTCAGCCACGTATAACCTCCTTGTCAAAACATCATTTTACCCTCATTGACTGTTTCCAGAATGCCTTTCATTACCCTGATCTCAAACATCCAAACAGGAGCAGGGAGTGAAGGATATTCTGACTCAGACGTTGCAGGGAAGCCCAGTCAACATGCTTCCTGCTTTGCTATACGTGCACTTATTAACGTTTTAATCTATCCAAGAGATGCAGTGCTTGGGCTCAGGAGCACTAATTCTCTGCCCTGGAATTTACACATCATCGTAACAAAACCCCAAACGTTTCCACCTTTGGGAAATGAGTTCAGCTCTTTCGGTTGCTGAATGATTAAGGGTGACCCTTGTCAAAGACACAGTTTGTGCCATATATCATTGCATTACCTGTCTGCTTGGCAACGCTTTGCAGGCATTTTAGACCTCTTATTATATGTTGTTTTTCATTTAGATGCAATTTCTTTTGTAATGAGGCAGAACTTATTTTCCAGCCCCTACAGGTGGCTTTGTCAGCTCTCCAAATTGTGCGTGACGAGGCGGGCTCCCAATTGATCTCTCAATTAGGGCTTTGTTGATATTGTATAAATGAGGGTTCACCTGAGTTGGACACAGCCCTGTCTGCTGGCGAGCCAAGGATTTTGAGTGGAAACCAGAGCATTAGGCAAAAAAATAATCCGTCTTTTTAGCGTTGCTTTTTCCCCTTGAGCGTATAGACTGTTGGTTTGTGGGAAAGCCGTAATGCAGGGATTCAAAAGCAAAGATGCAGGCCGGAGGATGCCGGAGGGCTGAGCTCTGTGCTGCTGCAGATCTGATGGCTGGGCTCTGTGTGGGTGGTTGGGCGCATCTGGCTGTGTTCCCATGGTGCTGCCTTTCCCAAAAAGCAGTGTTTCCAGCCCAAGCAAGCGATGGGTTCATGCAGAAGCACGCCCTGTTTTAGGCAAGTAACTCTCCAGCTCATTGACTACAACCATGAATGCCTAATGGACGCAGCCTGGAAACTGCTCAAAAAATTATTTCCTGCTAAATCAAAATCCAGCACGTGCCGGGATGGGAGAAGGATTAATTGAGAGAGATGGTCAAGAGCTTTAATAGCAATTTAATGTTTCTGAAATACAAATGGCTGACACGACAGAGGAAATCACAGCAGCCCAGGGATGCACCTGCCGTCCCATTTGATTCCTGTTGGCCCTGGGCTGAGCTGCTCCCCACGCTGCTGCATGCAGCGAGACGAGCCGGCGCTCCTCCCCTCCTCGGCTCTGAAATGCTGAGCACAAACATTGGGTTCATCCAATCTTTTTTTTTTTCCTAATTTGAAGCTAAAAATAGCGGTTTAAGATCCTCAATCACTTATAATTAGTCGCGTGTTTGTATTTCAACAGCTGTTCTTTCCCCAGTGCTTGTGAGTGGAGGAGTGCGGTGGTGGCTGCATGCAGGGGTGGGGGTCAGCACTGGGGACCTCCATGAGTTCACAGCAGCCTGGGGCTGAGGGCTGTGGGGCAGCTGCTACCGGCTGCTCCCATCACCAAAAGCCAACCCACGTTCTTCCTCCCACCAGCAAGAGCCCTCCTTAAATTAGAGAGGTCTGCTTTCTTCTATAAGAATAATAAGGTATGTCAGACTTAAAGAACCGATTTGCATGCGGTCTCCTGAAGTGTGCGGTGTTCATCCTGGCTGCAGGAGCAGCTCAGAGCTCCTGTGTGTGTTTTATTTTCTGTTTGCATCTGGAGCTCAGGCACAGGAGCCCCAGGGATAGGACAAAAAGCTGAGGGGGAACAGCAGAAGAGTGTGGGCTCACTCAGGGCTGGGTGGGCTGAGGGACTGAGGCTGCCAGCAGCCCTGTGCTGCCCATCACCTCCTGGCCTGGGGCAGACAGCTGTGCAGCGCGTCCTCGTTTTCTCTCCTTCCCTCCATTTGTGGATTTTCCTGAATGAATTACAGGCTGCCAGCCCTCGGTGCCACAGCAGAACGGGAGAACAAAAACACTTCTGAACCTGGACTTGTCACAACTCCCTTCAACAGCATCTTCAATTTTGCAGGCAAATTACGCTTCCTTTGCCTTCAAAGAGGCTGCTGAGGACTTGAGGCTTTTGTTTCATCTTTTCCTTTCCTAAATGTTCCTCATTTTCTTTGTATGTCTGTGTTAAGATGGCAGTGAATTTGGTACAGCTGAGGGTGCAGAGCTTTTGCAGCCCAGTAATGGTGCTGGAGAGCTGAATGCACCAAACCCTGCCATGAGCCACCTCGATTCCACTGCCCCAAATGCTTTCACCTCCTTTATCCCCGAGGTACTTACAAAACCATTTCACATGTGTGCATTTAATGGATTAAATAAATAAATGGAGATGATTATTGCTGCCCAGCGAAGCTAATGGTCGAAGGCATGGCGTTTTGTTGCAACTGAAATTGTATTTGTGCTGCTGCCATGCTCTGCAGGCTTCCCAAAAAAGGGATGATGAATCATGCCATCTCCAGCTCTCTACTAATGAGAAACCTCTTAGCATCACTTCTTCAGTCCCCCCTCCAACAGTAATGAAAGCATCGCTGCTCTGCCACATCCAGCCGTGTGGGACAGGTGCTCCTCGGGCACTGTGTGCCCTGCTGCCCATCTGGTGCTCTTATTTTGAGCTTGGTGATGGATGGGAACCTTGCATCAGTACTTACAAAGCAGCGATTGCTGATAGCAGGACAATTCCAGGGACTGAATCTCTGAAGTTTAAGCTTGTTGTCAAATCGGAACGGTGATATTCGCCCTGTCTGTGGCACAGAGGCAGCGTGGGGCAGGCAGGGCAGTGCGCTGAGGAGCAGAGAAGTGCCATGTCTGCAGGAGTGCTGCTGCAGCTGCTGCCCATTCCTATTGTGCTGCGGTGATTCAGAGCTCCGTAAATGGAACTGAGAGACAAGAGCCGTGCTTGTCAGAGCCCTTCTGCTATTGCTTTTCCATCTGCTGTCTCGGATGCTTAAGATTTGCAGTGTGAGCCCTCTCCTGGGTGTAGCTAATGCATCTGGATCCCTTTGCTGTATTAATGGCATTATTTTCCCCCGGCTGTGAAGTACTCGGGGCTTATGTTGTGACAGGATTCAGGCACGCACTTGTCAGACGGAGGTGCTGGATGTCTGTTTTCAAGAGGCTGCTGTGCAGCCACGCGGGAGGGGAGCTGAAAAGCAGAAGGCTTTTCTGAAGGCAAGAAACACCCGTGGGCTCTGCAGGCAGCCCTTGCACTGCAGGCAGCACCTGGCCATGCGCTGCGACCTGCTGCTGCTTGCTGCCCCAAATCACATCAGTCGCAGGAGTTTACAGTGGTGCTTTTTTGCTCTGTGTTTATAAAAGCGCGGTTTGCTACCCGTCTGTGCTGAGCTGAGTGCTGTTGTCCCGCTGAAGCCGAGCTGTGTGCTGTGCTGGGGTTGGCAGGGCTTGGAGGTGGCTGAGCAAAGGAGCAGAGTGCTGTGCTCCCTGCACCCACCGCTGCTTCCCAAAGTCTCTGAGAGTTGGGCTAATGCTGTGACTGACAAGATCCTTGAGCATAATTAGGCACATTAAAAACACTCAGAGATCTGCCCAGCAGTGATTTAGGAGAGGAACTTGATTTGTTAATTTAACTGTGATTTCTTGTCTGTTGTTATAATGAGCCAGAAAGACTGAAAACTTGCTAATTAAAACTCACAGCGCTTCAGAGTAATGCAGAGCAGCAACAAACTTGTTCACTGCGAGGCCAATGCTGAAAGAGCTGCCCAAAAGGGAAATGTGGGGGGAAAAATGCCACTGCCTCCGGGAAGCACAGCTTCCCCTGGGTTTTTCCAAAGAGAAAAAACGTGGGAAGATTTCTACCTGTATATTACAGTTCTCTATTGAATTCTCGTCCTTGCAGCCTCTTCAAAGCCCTGATATGGGGCGCTGCTTCCATTTGCTTTGCCTTCGTTGGCAAAACACGAAGCGAGGAGCCCGACGTGTGTCAGTGCTGAGATGTCGAGTGGCAGCTGTGGGTTCGTGTGCAAGGAGGCAGCAGAGAACTGCGTCCTCACTGTGCTTTTCCACTCAGCCTTGAGACGTTGCTCTGCTGCTGTAGCAGCAAGGTGATAACAGGTACCTGTGCCAAAGCTTTACGACAGAGCATTTGGTGTGATGCACAGTGATGCCCAGAGAGCAGGCATGCATGGAGAGATGGATGCATCCCATCCCGGCTGCTGCTTGCTTTGTTTGCACCGGCACTGCTGTGATGTCAAATGCCACAGCACAGGTTAGATGGATGCTGTGCCTGAGCAGAATGCTTGCTGCTGATTAGCCAGAGCTGGAGTTAAGCTCAGCTAACCTGTGCTGTCAGGAGCTAAGTGGTTGTTCTGTGATTTGTTAAGGTTTGCCCACAGCTGGCATTTCTCTGTTCTGTATTTGAAGTGTGGCTGAAGGCTGGTGCTGCTGGGAGGCTGCAGGAGCTCCGTCCTCCTCTCTGCTCTGCAGGAATTGCAGGGCCAGGACCCACAGCCCCATAGAGCCCACCTGGCACTGCTCTGCTCAGCCTCAGTGGCTGAAAACAGGAGATCTCCAGCTTCTGCTGGGAGAGAAGGAGGTGCTCGGAATGCAGAGCTGTGCATGGATCTGGGTGGGATTGCCCTTGGTGAGGATCCAGGCTAAGCTCACCCAGCTTGCAGCCCCCCGTGCTGCCCCATGAGCTGAGTGCATCCATCTCCTGCAGAAGATCTGCAGGGTGGTTTTGTGCTACTTGTGCTGGGATTTAGGTGTTCCTGGGGGTGGAATGAGGCTCCTCAAGGCTTTTGCAGCTCTGTGTTGTGCACCCACAGCGGCTCTGCAGTGCCCAGCCCACCTGGGTCAGCGCTCCTCATAGAGCTGAGCAGTGGCCCTGGGAGCAACCGATCTCCATCATGTCCTCATTGCATCAGGAACTCATGTCAGAGCAAGATCAAGAAACTCTCTGGTTTAAACTTTGTTTTCCCTGTAATAATTACTGTTCAGCTCAGTGCATGATAGGGGCCTTTGACTCTCCTTTGTGGCAGGCGTTGCTGAGTGGAGCCAAAGGCAGGGACTGAAATGAAAAAAATCTTTGATTAACTCAATATCACAACTTCTTTTTTGTGTATATTACCATAATCTCTGTGCTGAAATTAATCTGTGGGGTGGCTGCAGTGTGTTGAAGATTATATGCATTAGCATTGGAGACGATGATTGTCCTTTTTTTATTTTTTTTAAGCAGCAGCAATTCTGACTCTTTAAGCAGCTCCTATTTTAGGAGTGTAACTATTTTGCCCTAGCAGATATCCTCAGGAAAAGTTTGGGAGACTTTCCTCCCTCCTTCAGGCGCTCAGTGAGCCTTGAGGGGGTGATGCTGGGTGATGCAGCTGGAAAAGCACCAGCACTATCAGCTGCAAGAAGGAAATTCTCCCAGCACACCCGTCCTGCTCTGTGCCTTTTCTCTATCAGATCATTTGAGACAGGAGGGCTCAGCCGGCTGGAGAGGTTTTCAGGTTTTATTTTGCAGAGAGAAATCACATTAACGGGAGCAAAAATATCTGCTTCACATCAGCTGTTGGAACACATTTCAGTTCTGGGCTTTGGTTTGCCTCTAGCTAACAAATCTGTATTCAAGGGACAGCGTCTTCCAACAGATTCATTATGAGTGAATGTATCCAACAAATGATGCTATTAGCAAGAATATATATATTTCTTATTTAAAATATTTCCCTCCCAAAAGCGAAATGTCTGTTCTATGTCTATTAATACACAGTTCATTAAACTAGGAACAACTATATAATTAGGCAACAACAACAATTCATTAGTCTTAATGAGATTTAATAAAGTTCCTAAGCAAGGATTCTGCAGAGAATTAATTATGATGTACTCAATCAGGAGAGAAAGCCCCATTCCTTGCTGGGACATCTCTGCAATGAAGGAGCTCAGTGCTCTCCATCCATGGCCGCTCTCCTCCCTGAGACTTCCATCCATCTCTCATTAATTAATCAGCAGCTTTCTGCAGGCTCTGATCGAGTGATTGAGCAGCACCTGCCTCAATGCAGGGCGTAGAAGGGAATGGATGTATTATTTTTAATGCAAATGGCTTCAGTTCGGAGGTATTTGATCCCATTTAACTGGCAATTAAACTATAAATGAGTAAAGCAGCAGGGTCAGTGATGTAACAAATGGCTGTGTCATATTGAAGTGCTCGAGGTATTGCACAGGGGGTAGATCTGTACATCAGTGCATGCATTGCCTCATCCCTGCAGGCGTTCAGGGCCAGGCTGGATGTGGCTCTGGGCAGCCTGGGCTGCTGGTTGGCGACCCTGCACACAGCAGGGGGTTGAAATGAGATGAACGTTGTGCTCCTTTTCAACCCAACCCAAGCCGTTCTGTGATTCACTGTGCTCAAGTCCTGGCTGATTTGTGTGGCCACCTCACTTTGTGCAAGTTGGTGTTTACTGGAAGCTAACAGGAGTGGTCCCTGGTGGCTGCAGGATGTGAAGCACTCAGCTGCTTAATGACTTCTGCATCTCCTGGGCTGCCTGCTGCCTCCCTTTGGAACAATCCCTTTAGCTGTGCAGCAGGACTTGGGTTTTCTGCTGCTTGTCCTGGCTTTTACCCTTCTGCTGCCACGTCACCGAGCTGAAAGGATTCATAAAGAATTATGAAGTGCTGCAGAGAATATTTTACAGTGAGGTTTAAGGAGCTCAGTCTGCTTATCTTATCAAGAAGCAGCTTGTAACTTAATTTCAGTGGATAAGTACCTGCATGGGGAAGAAGCTCCAGGTGCTGAAAGGCTTTTTCTTCAGAGAAAGGCACAAAAAGACCAAATATCTTGAAGATGAAGGCAGGAAAATCCAATTAACAAGGCAGAAATTGTGAACTTTGAACCTCATTAACTACTCAGCAAACTGCTCCCATCCCTGGACCTTCTGAATGAGAGCCGAGTGCGAGTCCCCATCTCCTCCCAGGCATCCCATTGCTTGTCTGCACCCTCTCACTGCCTGCTCCGGGTTGGGATTTATTCTGAATGCTGAGGAGCGTAGCACAGGTTTAAATTACCGATGGCATAAGAGAGAATGAGAGACCGGCAGCGATGTCTGCGGATGTGGTTGCAAGCAGCCCACGAGAAGCTTTACATCTTTAAAGGTTACTGAGTCAGCCTTGGCAGGCTGAAAAGCAGCTTAAAAGTACCCGGAGACACTAATTGGTCATTTGAACTTTGCCTGGAGGGCCCTTCGGGCAGGGCTGGTGCTGAGTCAGGGTGCTGGATGGGCTGCAGGGAGGAGGGAGAGCAGAGCAGTCCCCTGGGTTCTGTGGGCACCGTGGCTCTGCCTGTTGGCTCAGCTGGGCAGGAGGGCACAGGCGAGCATCATTCCTTTCCCCTGGCCCTCTGCTCAGCTGGGAGCCTGGGGAGAAGCAGGCATGTCACCATGCCACCTTCTCCCTGTGTAACATTGGGGTGGGCCCGCTGGATGATGTGCAACAGCAGCTTTCCTATAGTAATAAACAACAGAAAGTGGGATCCTGTGCTCTCCCTCTCCCCTGGTCTCACGGGAAGCCGTCCAGCTCTCAACACACCAAGCAGGAACCGGCAGTGCCCTGCTTGCCCTTAGAAGTGAATGAAAGTGTTTGCAATTGTTTGCTGCCAGGGAAAAAAAAAAAAACAACAACACGGCAAATAATGGAAGCTCGGGTGTACGAGGGCTGAAATCAGACCATCGCTCTTCACCTGGAGAACATTTTAAATGCCGTGCATTTATTTGTGAGCAATAGCGTATGACTTCTGCAACAGCCACCGTACATGAGCGGGGCTTTGCGAAGTATTTATCAATTGGAGCCACAGTGGATGTGTTGCCATGGTGATGGGAGGGAGCTGAGTGATGTTTTCCTGCAAATGTACCGCGGCTCCTTCTCTTTCCCCATTTGTGTTTTGCTTCGAAGGAGCAGAGGTTGGTGTTGGGTGGTCACGTGGAGGTAAAGCTGCTTCCCACCCCACTGGGGAATCATAGAATCATAGAATGGCTTGGGTTGGAAGGGACCTGAAGGGTCATGAAGCTCCAACCTCCATACCTAATGCTAGCCCAGGCTGCCTTGTCAAATCTGGCCTTGAACACCAGGGATGGGGCATCCACGACCTCTCTGGGCATGGCCCCAGCTCTGCTGCTGCAGCCCCCATGGGACTCAATCCAGAGCTGGGGGCTGTGCGCACCCAAGGTCACCAAAGCAATTTCTGTGGCTGCAGCTTATCCTTTAATGAAGATAAAAAAGAGCAATTAAGTTCAGCCTGACAATTTGGCCCATTAGCGTTAATCTTCAATGAAATCAGAAGGTGTTTGTGTTTTGCGTAAGCTTGGCTAATGTATCATTTTATTGCTAACAAGCCGAAGCCATAATTACTCTTCAACGCGAGAGAGTTCGTGGCTGACTTTCTTGGCAGCTCCCTGTGTAATTTATGTATGCGAGTAATTGACTTCAGGGGCACTTCTGCATGGGGCTCCCATTGCATGCTGCACTTTGCTCCCTGCCTGGCTCCTCGGTGCAAAGCTCAGCACGCAGACAGCAGTGGAAGGGTCAGGGAACTCAAGCCAGGCAGAAGGCGAATTGGAAGGCTGATGCTTTGGTTCAGTTCTTAAGTAGCAGCATCGTCTCCGTGAACTGCTTCGCTGTTTCTTAACGACGCAAAGAAAGCTTTATGGCTTCGTCGTACAAAAGGAATAAATCTGAAATACATTAGGAAGTGCACCTGACTTGCAGCGAGGTTGTACTGATGGGTTGCGCAGATTGCATTTGGCATTGGCTGCTACTTCCAGCACTTAATGACTTAGCTTTAATGGTTCTTTTATTTCTTTTTATTAAAAAAGTATCCCAGGAGACCTTAGGGATTGTTACAGGGCTGGGTTAGGGCTATAGGAGGCGCTTCTAAACTCACAGCAATGCTGTGTGTTAAAAATTCATAACTGCAGCTCCCATTTGCTGCTGAGAGGGACATTGATTTTCTCAGGAAGCATGAGGAATTTGTGGCATTTGCTGTCTGTTGGGATGATTATATATACAAGTTTGGGGAAACGCATTGGGCATGCTGTTGGGCTCATACCTTTCTACTGCTGGGAAAAATAAAGCTTTAAATGTCATTTAGTTAAGTCATGTTTCTCAAGACTGGGCTCCAAAGCAGCAACCAGTGATGCTGCCCGGCTCGCACAACACTGGTACCTGTCTGAGGAAGGCCTGCAGTGCAGAGATGCTCCTTTGTGGGGCTTAGAGCCATTGGAGAAGAGATGAGTCACATTGCTAAATGTGCTTTTGGCAGGACCTGATCCCAAACCCTCCCAGCTCTGCTCCCTCCCTGCTGCTGGAGCAGGCCCAGCTTGGGGGTAGGAGCAGTGGCCACGGCTGCAGCCTGGCACTGATCCCCCAACACCCCTCTGTCCTTGCTGGGCTCCCAGCTGTGTGCTGGAGCCTTGCTTTGCACAGCAGAACGTGGTTCCCTCTCTGTAACCCACCCACGTGGCTGAATGCAGCGCTGCTGAGGCTGTGTAGGAGTATATATGTGTGTGTGGGGGGGGATTGTTTTAGCATTAATGAGGCTTCTTGCCAACGATGGGGTACTGTACGTAGTTCTCCTTGCTGTGATCTTCACAGAGGATCCGAGCCCACTGCCTGTTGTGTGCTGCAAGGTCAGGCCTGATGGAAATGCTCTTCCCTAAGCTGGGAGGCTGCTGAGCACAGTTGCACTGCGTGCTTTCCCTTTGTGTTGCGTAGAAAGAAAAGCCTCTTGTTTTCTTCCATGGCAAAGCGCAGCCCAGATTTCCACGTGCCCCAAACCAGCATCACTATTACCTCATGCCCTGGTTTGCACACACTCGTTGCCTGGTGCTGCATGTGATCTTGGTGCCCAGGGCAGAGCAATGCTGCCCTTTGCCCCCTGCATGTGGGAAGCAGACAGGACTGAGGAGATGTCCAGGAAGATATCCATGGAATTACCCACCTTGTTTGGCCCTGATTAGATTTTTGAAACCCCTTTGGGTGGTTCACAGGGTTGTGTGCTGCCAGGTGCCTCCAAGTGCCCAGACCCCACTGCAGCTGTGGGGCTTCGCCTTAACTTGGCTGCTGGGAAGGTTGTGGGGTGGGCACCAAAACATCTGCTCTGGCTTTAGAGGTATTATCCTGATGAACTCGATAAGAAGGGTCAACACAAAAGCTGCAAATCCCCAACAGAGCCTGCCCAGGCTCCAAAAGGTAAACCCTGGGTTGATCTGTTCCTGAGGGATGCACACAGCTCTGCAGAGTGCTGTAGTGCCATTGAGAAATGCCTCCTCTGCTGCTGTCGGTCTGTTGCAGTCGGCCCATCCCCAGCTGTGCTCCTGCCTGCTGGGGGCTGTAAAGACCCCATCCCAACCAATTGCTGCCCCAGCCCTGGGGAGGGACAGGAGCTGATGCACATAAACAATCCAGGCACTGTCAACCTCTGTCTTCTCCTCCCTGCTTTGGAGTAGAGCAGGGATCAAGCTGCTGGCATGTCTTCCTTGAATTTGCAGGTTAAGAAATAGGAAAACTTTGGTGTTGGTGCTCTGCATTAATGCACACAGGAGGGCACCTGTTCACTTCAGTACATTTGCTTGTCGTATTTTCCAACCAGACCTAAAAAGCTAGTACTGACACAGCGAGCCCTTTGAACTGGTTTTCTGCAGCCACGATCTCCAGCATTCTAGCATCTCTCCTGTATAATGAGCTGATGGATAAATTAATACGGAATTGCAGCTCATTAGCAAATGATGCATTGATGTCTAATAATTCCCTCCTTTCTTATTTGAAAGAAAGTGGGTTATGCTGTTATTGAGTTGGTGCATTATGTTTCGATGCTTTTTGACATAGGAGTTGAGCGCTTTAAAAAATATATGTTAATTAGAAGATTACACCCACATCAACATTAAAGCACGATAGTAACTGTAATTATGGAATGAGCTGCTGCTTCCTCCAAGCATGACATAAAATTAAAGAGTCCCGTTGGTCCAATTTTCAGTGGGAAGACTCGTAATAAAGAGCAACTTCACCAAGGATGACATTAAAAGAGTGGAATTGGAGAACCAGCCTCAAGCATCTTGTTCTGGCTCAGGGAAGGCAAGAAGGTGGAAGGGAGGACATTGGTTTTGGGGCAGGGATGGGTTAGGAAGCTGCAAAGTCACAATAGGTGTGGAAGGTATGAACTATTATCAGCTGTTTCTCATTAAACAAAACAACAAAAAAAGATTCATGGCAGCTATCGAGAGAACTTGCTGGAATTGGGCACCTGGCTCTGTTTCACTTAACTGCTCTTCTAATGGAAACAAATGGCTGACTTCCCCCAGGGTGACCTGATGTGCTTCCATCTCAAACTTTCAAATACTGCAATACACAAATGTATGGATTCTGAAGTGAAATGCCCCAGCTGCATGTGGACTCATAGGAAAGCCACCTGCCCCTTCTGAAGCACACTCTTTATTTGCAGAAGTAGGGCTTGGTTCTGCTCTAGTGGAAGAGTTCTGATTTTGGTAGCTAGAACAGATCAACCCTGAGTGCAGACATCAAAGAACAAAGTTTTTTTTACTAAGTGAAGTGCTCTTGTTTTGTTTATTTAGTTTGAAGACTCCTATGTTCTAATCTCTGTCCAGTCTGATGAATGCAGCTCAGGTAGTGAGGTGGCACTGGTTTTATTTTGTGCCCGTATCACTGCAAAGATAAACAGCAGAGAAACCTTCTGTCTGCTGCCTCGGTGTAATGCTACTTATCAACACGAGTTCAAAGCAAGCTCCATTTGTATAGGATCAGCTTATCCCATTAAGCCAATTCTTTGACAGGAAAGAAGCTGACTATAAGAGGTAGCAATGCCTGTGAGGCAAGTGAATTTAATGGAGTTTGTAATGGACTGCAGAAATATCAACCAAATGATCAAGAATTTGCCCCAAGAAGCAGTTAATTAAGGCTGCCTGCCCATCCCTCCGTTGGTTTAAGCTCACGTTGACACCAGCAGGCTTGCTGTCCGGAGGCCCCAATGTCTGCAGCTCTTGGTGTCCCTCTTGCCCATCCCATGGCTGTGGCAGAGGTTTCCATGGGCTCTGGTGCCATCGGGTGCTGAGAGGAGGCCCACAGTGCACTCATTTCCTTCTGCTTGTGCTGCCAGCATCTACGATCAAATCATGGAACGGGGCTTCAAGGGCGCATCTCTGCCCTTTTCCTTCAGTGGCTGTTTACAGACCCTCTCCTGCACGAATCCACCCATCTCCTTTCCCAAGCCCTGTCCTCCCAGCCTCCCCAGGCAGCAATTTCCTATTTGCTGCTCTAAAAGATGAACTAAAGCAGGATGATTCAAGGGCCCTCCTTTTGATCTGCTTTAAACGTGCTTTCTGTTAGCTTTAATAGCCTATTTTGGGAGGCTGATGAATAACAGATCTATGTCGACCTTACCTTCTGCCTTTCTGGTTTTGCACATCTCAGTTTTGCTCCCCTTGAGCCTCAAGAATGTGGGTCCCATTTGCATAAAGATAATTAAGAGAAATGCTCATTATACATATGTATTACCCCAGTTTGCATTACTCTGGATGGACGCGGAGGGGGGTGAAGAATAGAACCAAAAAGGGCAGTTAACCTTGCATTTCTCTGCACTCAGGATATAAATGCACCAAACTATGTGTTAGTTTTAATTACCCCCACAGCCTCATAAAATCACTTCCCTGGTCAATTAATTTAATTACTTTTTGGCTAATTATTTTTCTCAATGGTGAATTGGCTCCAGACTGCGATAACTGTTGTGCTGCAGAACTGGGAGATGGGGGAGACTTTGGCTTGAATGACACACAGAACATATCAGCAAAATACACATTTATAACATAGACACCTGAATTAATGACATCTCTTTGGAAGGAAGCAGAACAATTTATCCTCTGGATGGGAAAGGGGGAGAAAAGCACCTCTTGGCAACAGCAACATTGCTCAAAACATGTCAGAAAGACCTCTTTTTTCCCTCTGCAGCCTGTTTTGAGTCAAAATTGAGGATAGCATTTAAGCATTCATTTAACCAGGCTGCAGTGCACCTAGGAGGTGGTGGAAGTGCTCTTTGAATGCAGGGCCTTGGTAGCAGTGCCTTTCAATCAGAGTAAAGACAACAGCTCATCTGCAGGTTGTGAGGAAACAAACTGGCACTGGTGTTAATCATAGAATCCTAGAATGGCCTGGGTTGAAAAGGACCACAATGATCATCCGGTTTCAACCCCCTGCTGTGTGCAGGATCATCAGCCACCAGACCAGGCTGCCCAGAGCCACGTCCAGCCTGGCCCTGAAATTCTCAGCATCCTCGCCGAAGCAGGGCACGTGAAACCTGAAGCTTCCTAATGTAATTACAGACCCAACTATTTGGCTGCTTGGATGAGATACCCAAGATGGGGATGATGGAGTGACCATTAACCAACAGCGGGATGCGGGTCATTAGAAGGTGATCTGTTGCAGTAATTGTGGGCCCAGATAAAATCAGTGTTCTGCACACCTCTCACTGCCCTCAGCCCCGGTGAGAATTGTCACAGGTAGAGGTGGGCAGGGAACTACTTGAAATCTTCCTGGTGCAGCTGTTATCTCTCCTTGGATCATGCTGTCTTAATCAGTTTCACTGTCTGGATGGGAGGAATCCTTGGGAGATAATTTCTAATTACTCTATTTAAGGTAGCACTTAACAGTAAATTACCCAACATAGAAATAAGTTTAACTAATGAATGCTCCCCAACAGAATTTTTTTTTAAATATGTGGTTTTATGGAAGGAAGAAAGTTTGCCAGTTATTTGTAGCCAGCAAACGCTGCTGCTGCAGTTCCAAATCTTCCTCCCAGCGCACGCTGCACTTTTCCTGCTGTCAGAATAACAGAATGAGGAGATGATGCCTAATGAGAGTCTACATATTGATGGGATGTGGAAGAGGGGTTTGCTGGAGATGTCCCAACTAGCTGGGAAATGGCTGGTTCTGTTGTTTGCTGGCACAGCAACACCAGTAACCCTGTGCTGCTGCTGCTCCTTGAAACGGTTCTGCTCAGATTCCCCCCATGTGTTCATCTGTTCAGCCTTCATCTTTCTCCAGTGCTCGTTAATAATCACATTGATTCCTATGCTTGCCCACTGATGTGATCTCCTTTTCGAGAGCACCTGGATCTATATGAATTAAGTTTGACATCTCACTCTTGGTGTCGGTGAGAACAGCAGCTCTGATGTCGGTGTGTCTGCCTGCAGCACTGCAGCAAAGCAGGCATCCCATGCGTGGGGCTTTGAAGTGCCAGGAGAAGAAAAAGTATTGTTGAGGTACTGCCAGTTGAACCCGAAATGGGTATACAAAGGGAAGCTCTGCTAGACTGCTTGCCTTGTTGCAACTTATTCATTTAGTGTGCTTGAATCTGCCTAAACTTGGTATGCTTGGAGTGCACAGGGATGTGTCTATGGAAAGGCGAAGGGAAAATGAGTGGAAGCACAGTGTGTTGTCAGCTGGATGGGTCCAATGACACCATATCTCAGCACCAATGTGGTCTAACAGAACAGAAAACAAAGCGATGAGCAAAGGAGAAAAGCATGAAATGCACTGGTAAGTTGAATAACTGAATATCAAGCAGTTGTCAGAAAAATACACCTTTTCTTCAGGCAGACCAAATCTACCTACTGCTTTTAAGAATCTCTTGTCATGCTTGCTGGTAAGGAGCTGTGGTTATGGACATGCAACTCAAAGGCAGCTGTAGAGCACATGCATGCTTCCATTGCATGTGAATAAATGCATACATGTGGGCGCATGTGCCAGGTGTCTGGGGTACCCATCTGGTTTTGGATTAAGTCAATAATTGCAGAAGAAGCCAAATATTGAGAAAATTGAGAAAATGCTGAGGGACTTGCATGGAAAGATCCAAGCACTGCAAAGTGAATTTTGTCCAGACCAATGGATCTTTGCAAAAAATATTAAGGGTGTAATCAAAGTAGATCAAGCAGCAAAAATTGACCATGTGGATTGTCCAAAGCTTTTGAAGTTGGGAATTACTCTGTGGGTCCAGGAGCTTGTGGCTTACTTTGGCACAGGGACTGGAGGACTGCGTTGTGGCGTTTCTGTGCAGCGGAGCTGTGAGTGGAGGCACTGGGGGACGGCTCATAGAATCACAGAATGGCCAGGGTTGGAAGGGAGCTCAAGGATCACGAAGCTCCAACCCCCTGCCACACACAGGGCCACCAACCTCCCCATTTCATACCAGCCCAGGCTGCCCAGGGCCCCATCCAACCTGGCCTTGAACACCTCCAGGGATGGACGGGGCATCCACAGCCCCTCTGGGCAGCTGTTCCAGCACCTCACCGCTCTCATAGCCAAGAACTTCCCCCTGACATCCAACCTCAATCTTCCCTCCCTCAACCTAAAACCATTTCCTCTTGTCCTGCCATTATCTATCCTTCCAAAAAGTTGACAGGCTTGATGGATCTGTCTAGGGGGGTCAACTGCAAAGCAGCCATAAGCACATTGTCACTGAAGTTTC
This sequence comes from Perdix hodgsoniae, assembly GCA_035772895.1. Classification (NCBI taxonomy): domain Eukaryota; kingdom Metazoa; phylum Chordata; class Aves; order Galliformes; family Phasianidae; genus Perdix; species Perdix hodgsoniae. The sequence goes on along the minus strand of JAPSGF010000060.1, from coordinate 1,570,561 downwards.
CTCTTGGACTTGGAGGACTATGCAAAGACACTTCTCTCTAAGCCCAAATTTTCTGCTTTTCACTGCTCTGCATTGTAGCTTGAAGGTAGGCACTGTGTGCAAACACCTGACCTTCAAAACAGCAGAGAATGGAAAAATTAAGCAGATTAATATGCTGCTATTTCAGCATGCGTGGTAGGTGGTATTTTTGGCTGCCAAGCCCCGTTCTGTGAATATGAGACATCGAGGCCACGGATATTTCAACACACATTTTATCAGCAGTGCAAATAGACACTTCACACACGGCGTTTTGCATACAGAACTTAATGCATTCACTCCAGCCCGTTATTTATAGCACCAAAGCGCAGTCATGAGGACAGCTGATCTGTTTGTGTCGCCTCTGTAGACTGCAGACATATGCTGGAGCGCGTGTGGCAGGGAAAGCACGGCAGAGATGGGCAGAAGTCCTCCAGAGATCAGTTATCCAGGTGCTCCTTGGGGAACTGCTTCACCAGTAAGGGAGGGATGATGCTGTGTTTGCTAACACGAGTCTCGTTGGGCTGCTTGATTCCACCAGCACCGTGGGATGGGATTCGCGTTCATACATTTCAATGCAATATAAGCGCTAAAGAAAAGCAACAGAAAAACTAACATACCAAAGCCAACGAGAGGAACGCGGGGTTTTGTGACGTCTTTCAATGTCGTTACTCAAATCCCCAGCAATTGGCTCTTTAAAAAGCGCTTGCACTGAATATAAACTCAGAAATGATCCAGTAGAGACTTTATTGCCATGATCATAAAATGGGGGTGATTGAGCTCAATTTTCATTTCAGTGTGAATCGTTTCAGATCTCAGAGTCGTTCACAAATATATATCTGAAGCTCACCAGGTAGGAGGGCACCCAACTGGTTCTGGTAGAAAACCCAACATCATCCCCAGAGCAAAGCAGGGCAAGGCAGCCTGCCCAGCTGCTCTTTGAATCAACAGACATCGAAATGAAGAGGTCCCGTTCATCTGTGAGCTGAGCAATGCAATAGATGTGCATTTCTCCTTCACTAGAGGGAGTACGACTCGAGCAGCAGCAGGGTGTGTGTTGGGCTCCCTGCTCTCAGCCCTGCTTCTTAGAGCTGAAATCCGGGTGACTTCTTGTTATTTGCTGTTGCTGAGTTAACTACAAAATATTTCATTACCCTCATGGCCACGTGCAGGAGCAGGGCGGGTTTGTATCCGTGGTCTGCAGGAAACGGGATTGATTCAGTGCAGGAGGCGTCGATAGGTAACTGCGGCCATGCTTAAAAAATAGTAATAGTGTGAACTGTGGTTGATGAGTGGAGCGAGGCATTTATTCTGAGTGCCACGTCTGTCACACTGCTTGGCTGTCACCTGTCAGGATTTTCCTCCCTCCTTTTGGAACAAACCTCACTCTGATGAGGGAAGGGACTGTATGGAAATCAGAGGCTCTGTCCTCTGCCTGCGTTGCTGGAGGCTTTTCATGGAATCATAGAATGGCTTGGGTTGGAAGAGACCTCAAGGATCATCAAGCTCCAACCCCCCTGCCACAAACAGGGCCACCAACTTCCATATCTAATACTAGCCAGGCTGCCCATGGCCCTATCCAAGCTGGCCTTGAACACCTCCAGGGATGGGGCATCCACAGCCTCTCTGGGCAGCCTGGGAGCCTTTTCAGCGCTCTTCTTTTTTACCTGTAGGTATCTATGCTCACAAATACTGCTGGTGCATCCTTGAAAATACACAGAGGGGGGAAAAGTGCTTCATACACTTTAATTTCTGCTTTTCTCTACATCTTTACTTTGAAATGTTCCGATCCCCTCCTCAGCATGCAGCCAGCCCTGAGCTGGGGTGCTCACCTGGTGTAGGGAGTGCTGCTCTGACTGAGCACCGTGCCTTGGGATTGCTTCCTGCTGCAAACCCAGCCCCAGGAAACAAGTCGTTATTTGCTATAATCTGCTGTAATCTGTTTCATCTCACAGCTTTCAGCCAATTCTCTGCTGAAGGTGTGCTTTAATGAGCCCTGATTTCTGCCTTCTGCTTTGGGCACGGGCAGCATCCAGGCAGCGGATCTGGCCATCTCTCCATGTTCCCTCAGGTTTGTGCTGCCTGCTGTATTCAGACCTCTTGGTGCTTCTGCCTCTACCCTGAGCTCTCGTCTCTGCTTTTACAGAGTGGCTCCACAGAAAGGCAGAATAAAATAGGAGTTGTCTTCAGGAAAGCCAAATGAGGGCAGTGAGCAGTGCTGCTGACTGCAGGACCCAGAGTGCTCTCATAAAGGGCAGGAAGGGTTTCTCCCATTCCTTTCAGTGCTGACTTCTGCAATTAGGACGTCTTCATTAGTGCCTGCTTTGCCTCTCTATGAAACTACTAAATATATAGGGGAGAAACAAAAGAAATAGTAATAATAGTAATAATAAAGCTGTAATTAGCGAGGTCAGATGCTGCAACGCAAGTGGGAAATCTGAATAAAGACAGTGGCATGTGTGAGTTACAGCTGTGAGTCAGCCCAGAGTCAGCATGGATGGCAATAGCTGCCCCTGCACGGTCTCCAAGCCCTAATGCTGTGCAGAAATAGGCTCTGAGAGGGAGCCCTGTGCCAGCTGTTGGCCTCAGGGCTGTGCGCTGCTGCTGAGGACAGGAGGGATTCCTCTCGTGTGCTTCAGGATTTTGTATTTTGATAATGAATTTGAGCACTCAGATCCATTTCAGGAGGGCCATGCCTCTGCACCATGGGGCAGGGGCAGTGGGGATGCTGCCAACAGCGGTCTGGTCTGAAACTCTGATGGGTTTTGGTTTCGTTTAAAGTATTCCAGGTCTACCACAGCACAGCGTTTGTCTTCCCCATGGTTTGGGCTCAGAGAGGTGCCCATGTGTTTTTTCACTGCGTACCTTCTGCACAGCCCCAGTGTGCTCTGTTTTTCTTACCAACGGCAAGCTTCCCTTTCTTGGGGAAAGAAGTTCGTTTCCCTTTGTCCCTGCGCTGGCTGCTCTGCCACCCACGTTCCTGACAAGGAGCGCTGCCTTTAGTGGGCAGCAGTGCAGCCACAGGGGCTGTGCAAGCAGTTTGGCTCCCGTTGGGTAACGGGATCCAGGAGTGGTGCTCAGCAGTGGGCACCAGTGCAGGGTGAAGTTGTGTTTCTCACAAACATCGCACGGATCCTTGAGCCCCCATATGCCGACATCGCGTCCCGTTCAGCTGAACGGCACTCAGCTCCCAGCTGCAGCCTGGATAGCACACGCACACACGAGGTGCCCACGGCATTTCCCATCAGCAGAGGTCACAGCAGCAGCGTTTGGGAGGCATCGCAGGTGTGCGGTGGGGACAGAACCATGGATGGGCTCTGTGCTGTGCCTGCAGTGCTGAGGCTGTGGGGCTCTGCTGTGCTGAGCCGGAGGGTGCAGCCGCTCACGTCAAGGTTAATTGCAGCCTCCACAGCCGTTCCCTACAGTCAGCCGAGCTCTCCCTGCAACGCTGCCAGCAGTGAGTCCTGCACCTAGCAGAGGGAACAGATGGCTGTGGTGATCTTTAATGGGCTGTCATAGAAGTCAGAGCCATGGAGCAGCTGCACTGGAAGCTCTGCTGTCAGTTCTGATGCTCGGTGCAGAGGGAGGAGGAAAACTGGCATTCTGGGGAAGAGTTTCTCCTCTAAGCTTCCACCTCACTGACTGCACATCTCACAAGGTAAAGGGGAGATGATGTGTCTTAAAATTTCTGCAGCATCTCAGCAGTGGGAGCGCTGAGACTGCGCAGGTCTTTCCAATGGTCGGTGTCTCAGGGGGAAAGGAACGACTGCCAGATTACAGAAACATTTGTGGAAGATGCCCTTGTTGAGAAAAGCCTGCAGGGCAAAATGTAGAGAAAAAAAAAAAAAAAGAGAAGTCTCAGTGCCATCAGAACGCCCTCAGCAGAGACCTACACAGGAGAGTGCCTGACCAGAGGGACAGCAAGGGGACGGCAGCGGGCTGAGCTGGGCGCAGAAGCACAGCCCCATCTGCAGAACATCATGGGACAGCCACAGACAGGGGAGGTCTCAGCCAAGCCCAGCAAGGTGTGCTCTCCCAGCATTCGGTCTTGCCAGCATCTGCCTGGATGGGAGCTGAGCTGCAAAGCACCCCGGTGTTAACCCCTTCCTCTCAGCCTCACCGGGACTCTTCTGATCTTAAACTGCGTCGCAGAGCAACAAGTTGGTAATGAAAGCCAGGCAGCCATAAATCACGCCCTGTCTCAGCCTGATACCCAGCAGCTGAGGAGATAACAGCAGACCTATCCCGACTGAGGCTAGCACAACAGGCGGAGACAATGGGTGAGGATAGCGCAGCAGACAGTGAATTATCTTTGCCATCTGCTTTCTGCTAACATCCATTTATAGAAGAAACTAACATTTGGAAACACTGAGTGCTGATTGTGGTGCCTGCGGGATAATTTTCCACTGGATACAATTAATCATTAAACCAATGGAAGACGTACATACGAGCATTGCTCCAGCTGCAAGTGAAACACCTGCTGAGATTTCCAAGTTCAGCAAGCAGGAAGTTTGCAGAGGCTCCATCACTTCCATGAGGCTCCGCCAGAAACCACACTGTTCTCCTGCAAAGCAGAGAGGGCAGCAGGATGGCAGAGCGTGCTGTGCAGGGAGCAGAGGGCTGCCAGGATTGCTTGGGAAGAACCTTTGGGTTTGTTGGTCCCCATGGTTGGCTGATGGAGGTTGTGTGAGTTCAGGATGGGTTGGCACCATGCTCTGCTTGCTGCCCTGTCTGCAGTTGGAGCATGGTAGCCCCGTGCTGAGTGTGGGGAGCCAGGCAGGCTCAGGAGCAGCAAGTGGTAATTACAATCAATTACAGTTGATTAAAAGCCTTGGGGATCCAATACATTGCAAAGAAAAACAAACAGCAGTGCTGCAAAAAAAAAAAAAAAAAGGTAATCAATAGGCAGCCAAGCAGCAAGCAATTAATGGGCAGAACCATCCCTGACCTGTATAGAGTTCTTTCTTCAGCTTCTTGATACTCGTGGTTCCCAGCACAAGGGGTTAAAGTGTGGGAGGGGGGGGTTGCCTGCCCCTGAGCCCTGAAGAAAGGAATCTCAGGGCTGGTACAGCCCAGAGGCAGAGAAGGAGGTTCTCTGTTGGGAGTTGGGAGTCTGTAGGCTGTTGAAAGACCTTCTTGGGAGCTTGCAGAGGAGAATCTTGACTGAAATTTCTCATTTTGGAGACTTCATAAAAAATTGCATGGTTGCCTCTGGGACCCACGGTGCAGAGCAGGAGGTGCTGAGCACAAAGCATGCCTGCAGGCTGGGGCTGAGCACAGGCTGAGCGGATGGGGCAGCCATGAGGAGGAGAATTTCCTGTGAAGAAAAGCGAAAATGGACATCATACAAACCATCCGAAGTTTGCTTGTTTTGTTAGCAACAGGTTCTGTCAAGCTGAAGAATTTGGAAGTGAAATTCATATTTTGAGATGGAGTGGGAGCCCTTGATCTCATACTAATTTGTTGTCATAAATAATTAGGGGATCACAGAATCTTAGAATGGCTTGTGTTGGAAGGGACCCAAGAATCATCAAGTTCCAAGCCCCTGCCATGGGTAGGGCCACCAGCCTCCAGATCTGGATCTAGCCCAGGATATTAGTGATGAATTCAATGATCCACGCCTCTCAGCTGTGAGTGCCTCCCCAGTTCCCTCCCTCTGAGCACGGAGGATGAGATCCCTGTGTCTCTATGTACAGCGCCCAACGGCTGAGGTTTCCAGCAAGGAAAAATCTGAGTGCAGAGCAAAGATGGGGAGTCTTGACATGAATTCCTTTCCATGCACAGTACAGCCACAGTCACGTTGGGACCCAGCATTTCTGCTGACAGCTCCCTGTCTGACCACGTTCCCCACCTCGCAGCACTGTGGCTGGGCTCAGTGGGATGGCTGTCAGACATTGCTGCGTGCTCAGCAAACAGGACCGTGCCTTAATGGCTCAGTTAGAAAGCCTCACGGTGTACGACTATGACAACCTGTGCGAAATTGGCCATGAATTGCAGGAGCGTGGAAAACAAAACATTTTTCCCCAACACTTCCACTCAGCCCCGCTGACCAAAGACGCTTTGGAAGATGGAGAAATGCAGCACGTTGCTCAGAGTGGTGCAGCACAAGCGTTTGGCTTCAGCCAATGTGCCGGCATGGGCTGCCCAGATCCAATCAAACATGGCGCTAATGAGGAACAGGTCACTGTTAATTAGCGGCAGTTAGCGCAGTTGGTTCTCCTCTCCAAGACACATCACTTCTGTTACCAACCATCCAGCCTTTCTCAGAGTAATTATCCCATCAAAATGGGTTGCTTGCATGGTTAACAATTTTCATAGTAACGCACTAATTGCCCCTGGCTTACCCACGGTCTAATCAGCAAGGTAGGCATTCGTTTCTGGAAGTGATTGATTTCAAGGGACTTAGTGCTTAATTACATTTTAACAAAGTCTGTTTTGAATCCTTGGAGGAGAGAGGCACTTTCTGTTTGGCTTTGAACTTATCGTGTCGGGGGGATCTTGGTAACTAAATTATTCCATTCATTCTTAAGCACTCTTGTCACCGTATTGCAAAGTTTTGTCACTTCTGATTCATCTTTACCCAGAGAGCTCACCCCAATTGTAGGGTTTGCATTAATAAGTGAGTTTGCTTTAAAAAATAATGATTACATTATAGATATCTGCGTGTCAGGGAGGGATGCAGTGATCTCTCAAGATGTAATTTGTATATCAATCAGTTAACTCGATGGTTTGGGATGAAATGTGCTATATAAATGCAAGACCATCATTTATCTTCCTTCTTCCTCTGTCTCAGCATAATTGCACCTTTACTGCCCATTCCAGAGAGGAGGGCTGTGGGACAGAGCATCATTCCCCAACAGTGCATGGCACCGTCGTTATCACACCAGGGTCTGATTTCCTCCTGGTCCTGCGTGCCCCTTGCATGGTGTAAGCCAAGGCTTTGGTAGCTGTTTTCTCTGCGTGGCATGACCTCATTTCTTTCACTCCTTTTTGACACTTTCTAATTGCTTTGGCAATTCCTGTTGCGCTCGTATTGCTGCTGCACGATGAGAAAGGACAAATAATTCTTCCCTCGATGGTCACTGCTGCTCATCTGACTGTAAGCTCCCCAGATACAGAATCTGGTGTAAAAATAGATAATTTCGTTTAGGTAAGAATTGATCAAGCCTTTCAGGACGCCTGGAGGAGAGGAGGATGTAATCAGAGAAATTCCCTCCTGCCCCATGAGCAGAGCTGTGGTTGTGACCCCACACTGCTGGGAGAGGTGATGCTGGTGGTGGTCCTGAGCCCATCTCTGGGCCGATCCCAGCCCCCTGCCACCCTGTGCAATGCTCCCAGCCCTCTGCTCCGTGGCTGTGCCACCAAGGGGCAATGCCTGCTGTTGTCTCTGCAGCTCGACTGCGTCTCAAGGTAAACCTGGGGAAGAGGAGGGGCTGCAGAAAGCGCTTTGATAGTTGAAAGATGATCAAACTTTGATAACTTCAAGCCAGCCCAAGCAGCAGACAGCAGCTCAGACAAATATATAAAACATCAAAGTATATGGAATGGAAAGCAGTGCTGGAGACCTCCAAATATAGCTTGCTGCAGTGTAATTCGTTCCTGAAGCAGAAACTTCCATAACATGTTGTGCTACAGCCATCTCCTCGTGTGCAGTGAGATGCAATGAGAGTTGCTTTGCAGCACAGTGATCAGATTAGCAAAGCACACCAATTAAACACATGCCTGAAATGTTAGCAGTGGTTACACTCAACATGCGATAATGTCCAGCTAATCCATTCCTCCTGACTGAGGCCATTCCTCTCAATAAGCTGTAAATATTGCTAATTCATACGACTTTTGTTTCTGTGTCATTAAACAGGAGAAGGCATCTGGATAAGCACGGGGGTGTCGTAACAATCTGATTATTAGTTAATGCTAATTAGCGTCCACTTAAATTAATTATTAGCTGGATTTCATAATTTGTGATGCCAGTCCCACTAAATAACCTGAAATCACTGCAGGGAAAGCTCAGCCCAATGAGCCATCAGTTGCACAGGTCTGTGCATTGCGTGGCAGTTGGCAGCATCCTATGTGCTGTTCATAAACAATGCTACTTTGCTAATTAATATCTGTATAGCTCTTACTACGTCTCAAAGGTTTAATTAGGCTGTGATGGATCAGCACCCAAGAGGCAAACGTAGTGAAAGTGTTTCTCAGTGGTGCATTGAGAGGAGCTGCAACCCAACACAATGGGGAGCTGAGCAATGGCCAACCCCTCAATGCAGCCCTGTTGGTGGCTGCTCCCAAGTCCTCAGAAGAGAAGAGCAGATGCCAGATAGCATCCAGTTGTATTTCTGCTTTAGGTTGGGCCTGTGAAGCCTGGCATGCAGGCAGCAAAGCATTTACTCTGCGCCATACCCAATAATGGGGCTTCATGATGGCCCCATTATTGCCATAGAAGCCATTAGGGCAGATAACAGGGAATTGGGAAGCTTTCACCAGCAGAGTGGGGATGAAGAATTAGCATGCATCTAATCTCTAAGCAGAAAGCTTCTACAGTGATCATTTCTCCTTCTGTTGGTGGGCTTGTTAAATATACAAATTAGGTGGAGGTAAAAAACATATATTATTAAAATGCAATTATTTCAGCAATGTAAGTTTATGGCTATGTGAGTACATGAAAGGGCCAGCTTTGTGGGTCTTTATGTGCTTGATAAAACTGAATAATTTGCTGCAAAAGTCTTTAGTGACAGTAGGAAGTATATTTGGTATTTCCATTTGACTTCAAGCATGCTCCAGGTATATAAAAAAAAACAGTTGACGTGTTTCAAACCACATGTTCCCATACTGGGAATGAAGAACAACAGTTCTGGAGCAGAAAAGGAAGCGAAGAACAATGTGTAGAATTTCTCCTCCTATCAGAATCCAAGGTTGAATCTATTGGCAGTGGAAACTGCCCAGCAGAAGCTGGAAGAGAACAGAAAGCCCCTGAAGCACACATTGCCGTGGCTCCTTTTCTGTGCCATCCAAACCAATGGAAATCATCGGGAATGTGTAAAGCTGCCAGAAAAACTTGGGATTATTTTTAAGGCAAAAAGCAGGAACCAATCACAGCTCTTGCCTTCTTCTGCACCAGGCAGAGGGACGTGGCCAAAGGAGAAGCGCAAAGAAGGTGTTTTGATTTCACTTTCAAAGGAGTCAGCTGGAAGCATCGTTGGCTGTTGATCACACAGGAGGCAGTGCAGCAGCTCCAGGCCAGATGTAAGCTGGGATAAACAGAAGTGCTGCAGTGAGACTGCAGCTCTGTGCTCATCCTTGTATGAAAAGGCAATTATAAAGCTGCCACGTTGTCTCCATCTATAAAACCTAACCAGTTAGCAGGGCAGCACCTATCCTGGTACTTACTTCTGCACCCCAGTGTGAGTAAGTACAGCAATCTGTTTCTCTGCAGCCAGCTAGAGGAGGACGAGTCAAGTAGAAAGTGATGGAGAAGTGGAGTGCATTTGTATGGTGAGAATAAAAGAACCAGGACCCACATTTCTCTTTGCATAGAAATAGGAGAAGATCTGTGCAAGGAAACTTCCCCACTCACCTCTCCTGTGCACTGATGCTGGGAGATGAGTGGCTCAGTCTCCCATGTGAGGCAGCATGCCTCAGCACCTGGAATGATTCTCCTTTCATTCCTTTCTCATCCTCCTCCTCCCAGGATGAAAGGGAAGGAACAGTTCAGATCTGGTCCATTTGTCACCAGTAGAAGTTGCTCAGGTGGGGCCCTGTTCCTCCAGAAAGTGGTTTCCTCTGTGAGCGCATCCCAGTGTCAGTACAGCAAAAGGCATCGAGGCACAATGGAAAGCACTCAGTGTAAAACCTGAACGTTCATTATAGTGCTGACAGGCACTGAGGAGTTTGTTCTGGAGCTTCTTGTGCTGCCTCTCGCTGTTCCAGCTGTGAAGATGCTCTCATTTTGAGACGCTCTCCTGGCTTCATGCTGGGGGCTGCCTGGGGTGGGGTTACCCCAAGGCTGGGTGGTTTGTGCCCTTTGCTCTCCATTCCCTGTTCAGCCCTTTCCCCTCCACCCCCAGCTCACCTTTGGCTGTATTCTGTTCCTATAGTGATGAGGGCACTGCACTCAGGGGGGATGCAGTGATTCCCCTCTTGTTGGGGATTAGAGGGTAATGGTAATAATGGTATGGTAAAGCAGATTATTACTTCGATATGGGTGTGTTTGTGGCTGAATAATTGCTGTACCTGCAACCCTCTTCAATCTGTCGCCTGTGCTGGAAATGTCACAGAATCGTAGAATTGCTCAGATTGGAAAAGACCTTAAAGATCATCAGGTCCAACCGCAACCTGACCGTACTACCCTAACTCAAATAGGATTTTTAACTCGGCTGTTCAGCTGCCCCTGGGGACAGTACGAGGAATCAATAGGAAATTTTGGAGCTGGCAGGATTCGGGCTGCTGAGCTCCCGAAATCAGAAACTCCCATTATTGGGTCACATACTATAGGGACAAGCAAAAGCGAATGGAAGTGTCATTTCCACATTCATTCCACTTGAGGATGGGAGGCACAAAGGGCTGAAGTTGATGTCCCACTCCTGGACATCTGCATGGCAGCGACCCCAGCTCAGTGCTGCTGCAGATCCTTCCAGCAGGAGCAGCAGCCGTGGGGAGGGCTGGCACCTCGGAGCTCAGGCAGCGGGAGCTGTATATTTAGCACAGTCCCCACAAGGAGGCTGTGACATTTTGCAGAGGAAATCTTGTTAGGCACCAAGGAATGAGAAGGGAGTTTGTGTACGTGAGAACGGCTGTGCTTCTGCTCAGAGGCACGAGGGGGTCTGTGTGTGAGTGCTGGAGGCACTAAGGGAGATGGGCCAGGTGTGGCTGTTCAGCAGAAAGGAGCAAAATGAGGGCTATGCTGAGACTGGATCGATGTAATTGTAAGGAAAAGCGTGCTGGTGTGTGTGTGTGACACTGATGGGAGCCTCCATCAGCTTCTGGTTTTGTTCCTTCTGCTTCGATCTCCTGGTTCCTTTGTATTCCCAGCTGTGCTATTTGCTCTAGGAGCCAGGAGGCTCTCATTCAGAACTTTTCTTAATGGGAGCACTGTCACATGAGCCATGAGGTCCCTCTGGGACCTCGCTGGCTGCAGCACATGAGCACCCAGAGCCCATTCACCACTTCTAGGGCTGTTCCGATGCCTCTTTCTCTTGCTGGTCTATGTTGTGGCTGAGAAGTGATGTGCTTTGAGTAAAGCAGTGAGCTGTGGCCAGCAGCTGCTCAGGGACACATTGCAACGCTGAGCCCTGCACTGTGCTCTGCTGCATGGAGCACCCGAGCGATGGGCACACTGTGCTGCAGCTGGAGGGGAGATGGCAGTGATCTGAAGGCATCTGGAGCTGTGCTGCCAGAAATAGCTCACTGCCATTTACAGGATGGATCAAAGCAGAGAGGGCTGGAAAACAGCCCATGTAGCAGGTGAAGGGAATAATGCCCAACAAGCTCCGCAAGCACAAGGCAGTGCTGTGAGACTGCGTGGATAGATCAGGACTTGTTTCCAACGTCATGGGCAGTGCAGCTTTGCCCTGAAAAGAGGACACTGTTTCAAAATGCATCACACTGTGGCATGCCATGTCCAGCATTGTAGAACCTCTGGTCACAGCCTGAGGGGCAGAAGCTGCTCCCACTGCAGTACAGAGAGGGAAGGGCGGAGGGCTGTGATGCTGTGGATGCAGCCTGGACCACTGCAGGCACACTGCAGGCACAGAGATTTCCATTCCACTGGAATGATCCCACAGCTATTTTCACCTGTTTTCAGAAGAAGTCAAGGCAGGCTGTGAAAAGATTTTTCTTCTTAACAACATTTCTGTGACATTTCAGCTTTTCATATCTCTAAGTTGAAAAGAAATGCTGAGCCACATTCACCTCGTCATGCTGCTTTGGAGGAGAGCTTGGCTTTATACACAACTGTTTTGTTAAGTGTACCAAAAAGAGGCCGGCAAAGGCCTTATCTCATTTGAATCATGGGCCATTGCAAAGCCACGCTGTGAATTGGTGGCAAATATAATAGCAAGGAGAGGGAAGGAGGGGAGAGGCAGCACAGAGGAGCAGGTGGGATGCAGCACCGTGCAGCACCGCACTGATGCACCATGCATCACCATCACAGGGGACAGGATGCTGCAGCAGCCATCACGAGGAGCCAGGCCAGCAGGGGAGAGGGCACCAGTGCCCCTGTAGGAACAGAGAATTTCCATTTCCAATTTCATAACTGTCATAAAAATAGAACAAGCACAGACATCCGAGGGACATAGGGTGGCCTTGCTGCTTACCACAGGCAAACAAAGAGATTATTCCATGTAAGTAGATTCAGCTTGGGGTGTCTGCTTTTCTGGCTTTGGAAGTATTCCGAATTTTCACCCTGCAGAGCACTTTGAGCCTTTTGTACTCGGTGTATTCGGAAAGTCGGTTATCTGCAGTTCACAAGACAACACAATTCTGCCAGCTTCTCTGCAGGTTTTCCTCAGTTCTTCGAAACCCAAATGCATGCATGCTCCTCTGGTTGGTTGGTGGTGGTATGCACACACACACAGGTCTGTGCAGAGGCTGCTGCAGGTATGGGGCTGTGCTGGGGAGCGGTGCACAGCTCCAGCAGCACTCATTGAAGGGCACAGGGCAGCAGTCTGATCCCGTCCCTTATACGACATCAACTCAGTGTCATTTCAGGTCTCCCCGAAGCCTCTTGGGGCTCAGCAAGTCCTGGAAATGGAAAGACGAAGCCTTTTCCCTCCTCCAGGAGGATGTTGCTGCTATTTAAGGTCTGTTATCCTCCCTCTGCTCACACATCGCTGCCATTAGTGCTATAAATGGGCTGGGTATGGAGAGAGAAGAGACCCCCAGGGTAGCAATTACTAGAACTGAATTGTCTGATGCAAAAGGAAGCATTAGCCTGGCGTAATTTGGTCATAAAATAAATTGCATTGCCCATAAACTTGCTGAACGGTGGAGTTTCTCCCACAGTTGTTTCAGTGTGTTTGGAGCCAGAAGAACTGCAGGGAAGTGGCCTGGTGCTGTTCTACTGCAGCCACCAGAGTGCTGGGCTCCAGGGAAGATGCCACGGTGTGAGCAAATGAATATTCATCACGAGATTAAACTCGTGGTTGACACGGTGCCAGTGCTAATCTTCCCCAGGCAGGCCTGGCTGAAAGCAATGTGGGAAGACGTCCCTGCACACGTGAGTCCCATTGGATGGGTCTCTCATGTGGAGCTTTGGCGGCTGTGTGCTCCATCTGAGAGCCCCCCTGAGCTGCTAGGGGGCAGAGAGGAATGCTCTGTGCTGGAGCAACGGGGCTGCCATAACATCAGCAGGTCCCAAGGGTTTGTGTGGGAACCCACGGGGAGAAAGCAGTGAGATGTGTTTGTAGAGCAGGATGCTCTGGTAGGCAGCTGTGTCCTGTGTGGTGCTGGGGGACATAGCTGTGTCTTAGATTAAACTCCATATTTTCGTGCGATTACCAGAAATTCCTATGCATAAAATAGCTGCAGCGCGGGCAGAAGGCAGGGCAGGTGCTGTCTGGGATGCTCTGCTCCTCACTCCTCTGCTTCTGTGGCTGTGCTTTGCTACAGAGTACCTGCAAGGATGCTGAGAGCATCGTTAATGCACGGTGTGTGGTGATCAGATGCCAAAGTGATGAAGGGTGGGGAATATAGCAGGATAACAGCTGTGAGCATTGGGCTTCTGTGCACCGACTGGGCATGCTGTGCTGTCCCTTGTCTTGCAGCAGCTCTGCCTGTTTTCCACATCTCCCAGTGCTTATCCCTGGTGGGAGCAGAGGGCGAGGCCAGGGGATGGGAACCTGCACTTATTTCCCACCTAGGGCATTTGACAATCATATTATTAAGATAATTTAAAACTGTGGGGACAATGGGCTCTGATAATTCCCACTTATGGCCCCGTGGTCTACTATAAAAGAAGGATATCTGCACTTGCTTGGCTAAAAACAAGAGGAGGTCACAGCAGGAGCAGTGGCGATGGATGCTCTCCCAGATGTGCAGCAGAGCTGTGAGTCTGACTGCATGGCAGCCCCATTTCCTGGAAGCAGTATGAAATATCACATCATGCAGCAGCAAAGGGAAAATCACAGCCCACAGAGGGGAAGGAAAATCCAGTAAAAGTTTGATGCTGATACCACTCAATGATGAACCCTCTCACTGAAAGCAGCCGTGGTTGAGGGCGTTGAGCTGCAAGCCATGGAGCAGGAGGGGCAGGCACTGACCAGGAGAAACATATCCACAAACAGATCAAGAAAGCTGAGGGAAGCAGAGAGATGCAAAGGCTCTGAGCCGCACTGATCACAGAGCTCCTCTGCTGTGCGCTGATCTGCACCACAGCCTGAGCTGTGGGTGTGGGGCAGTGGCACCAGCCAGGCACGGGATCCAGGAGCATTGTGTGGAATAAGCAATTTCAGCACACACACTGCACACTGAACAGCCGGCAGGTTGTGATGCTACAGAGCCTGGCTGAGAGCTCCCATGTCGTCCCGCTTGCCCCCTTTTGACACTCGAGCTGCACGAACATCCCATCTGTTGCTGCGTAATTATACCTCGCTGCACGCATTTGTCATCGTTCTGTGAATGTTTCCTGCCTCTCCATCTCAGCAATTAGCTTGAACTGCTGAGCTTCTTGTATAACACCAGCTTGTGGCTTCATAGTGCCAGGCCACCAACTGATGGCAAATCAAGCTGCAATAAATTAAGGATGGGTAAAGATGAAATAGGGCACAGAATGGTGAGAGGAATCTTGGTTGGCAATGCGGCATGAATCTCAGCTCTGCCTGGCTTCTCCATGGTGTGAGTGTCCCCATTCCCTTCAATGTTTGTTTGTCACAACTTTAATAACTCTGTAGGATGAATAAACTCACTGTGAGGTTGCTTCCAGTTTAGCTGCACGTTGACAGAAATGGCACTGGAAATCCAATTAGACACGAAGATACAATAATTATACAGGCACATAATCCCATCCCTGCAATGGGAGGACAGGTGCAGAGTTTTGAACCCTTTTTGCCATGGAAAACCACAGGATTACATGCAGTCAAATGGGATTTGCAGCTGCAAATTCGTGCACTCACATGGCTCCTGAGGCAGCTGGGGAAGAATGATGGCTCAGGACAAGCCTGAAGATAAACACGCTTCCAGGGTCACAACCAGGAGCCCTGAGCTCATTAAAGCATGCTCTAATACTTCTCAAGTTATTTTCCTTTCTGTGGGACGCTGTGTACGGCATGAATTCAGAGGCTCAGAAATGCTGTGTTATTTTTATAAGGGATACCACTAAATCTGCTGCCCCCGAGCGTGTGCTGCGAGCAGAGGATCTTTTCACAAACCTGGGAGAAAAAGAAGTGAAAAGGTTTGGGGGCTTGGAAAACAGAGGGTTTTCCCCCTGCTGGGGCTGTGGGGTGCGTGGGGTCCCAGTGGTGCCAGTGGGTCTGTGGGTGCAGGGTGACAGATGGCTGTTGGCTGCAGTCTGGTGCCAGTGATCTGAAGCACAACAGACCCAGCCTGTATTTTTCCAGCAATTTTGACCCCCCAAATACCAGTGCCCTTTCTCCCCTAGCTTTCACCCCCTTTCTCCTGAGGTTGAGGAAATGCAAGGCAGTGTTTTGCAGCAGGTTGCAGTCACAGTGACAGGAAAATAACCCGGCCAGCTGGCTCTGGGTGCTGGCAGCAGTGCTGGTCTGTGTGCAGGGCAGGCAGCAGGAAGGTCCTGAGCAGCAATTAGCACCAGCAGACCCATGCACAGCTTCTGCACAGGAAAGGTGTGGGCTCACCGTGGTGTTACTACTTTAATAACATCCCAGCAGTGCTGTGCAGCTTCTCACTGTTTACCTGCACTGCTGCTGGAAGCAGGACAAGGAGAACAAGGTGGTTTGGTTTTTGTTTTTTTTTTTCCCCAAAGAAATGACACTGTTTTTCCCATAAGGATACTTTGTGGGTGTTTTAAGGGACTCGATTAAATGTAACACTGAGAAAAGAAGCTGCCGGCTGCTTTCCTCCATCCCAGCTGCACCCACACTGCTCCGAGGAGGGGAGATGTGAGAGATCACAGCTCAGTGCATTGCATGGAGCAGGAAACCCAGAGACAGCCAAACACCATTCAGTCCTATTAACAACCCAGGAAGGAAAGGCAAATATGCAACAGCGAGCAGAAGGCAGCTCAGAAAGAGTGGAAAAGCCAAGAAATATTGAGCTTTAATCCAGAGAGAATATTTCAACAAACAGTGAGTGCTTTGCAAATATTCAGTGCCTGAGGAGCCAAAGCACAGCGAGGAGCAACGAGGAGCAGATCCAGTGCTGCTGGGCAGCAGGAAGGGGCATGGGAGGGCTGGTGGGTTGGCAGCAGAGGTTGTAGGCTCCTGTATGGGGAGCTGCACTGAAGCACATCATTGTGAGTCTCCTCCAGGAGAGGTGGGGGTTTTATTGCTTAGGGTGCTGAAAGCTGGCCGCAGAAATTACTTGAATACACTGGAAAATGTGTGGTAGGGGAGGTACCAAGGCGTGAGATAAGACTGTAGGGAACCTAATTGGCATTTTTGCTTGTGCCTTCTCTAAGCCTGTTCTCAGCCTGCAAAATGCCCCATAGGACAGAGATGCTGTTCTTTCCTTTCGTCCGTCTCGTTAAAACCAGTGCCACACTTCTGAGCCCAAAGACACATCAATCTTTCCAAAAACTTGAAAGGAAAAGGACAATTGACTTTTCCTAGTTGGAAATGCACTTCTGCCTGTGGTCAGGATTTTACCAGATTCAGCGAAGGAAGAGACAGTGTTTTTCTCTTAGACGTGTTCTGCCTTGCAATAACCAGACCAAAGATACAAACTTTACAGCCTTATTTATTGGTCCTGATTTCCAGCAATCTCTGAGATATGAATTATGTAGAGGATGCATAGCAAATGAGTTGCAGCAGTGGTGGATTCTCCCACTGAGCAGCCACAGTGCCTTCAGCCTCTCTGCCTGGAGCATCTCAGACCACCTCAGCTCTCATGGTGGCTGGCATCCTTTCACTGCTTTTGTTTTTTAAGACCCAAGTACTACCATTTGGTTGTAAATTCACATTTAAGCTCACATTTGTGCACAGTAGGGGATGAGAGAAAGGTTTCATTGCTTGCATTATTTATGAATGGTGTCATTTCAGGGTATCTCTATTAAAATAAGGTTCTTATTCTTAGGTACTAGGCACTCAGTGTTTGTTGAAATCTCTCTGGATTAAGGTTCTGGAAAATAACACGAAGCGAGTTAAGTGTGTATTTTTGTTTCATACGCCCATAAAACCTCATTAACAAAGTTGCTCACAATGTTTGCTTCATCATTGCACGATGTCCTGTGTCTGCCACAGTGCTGCACTGAATGCTCTCATGCATTAACATCATGTTCTGCAAAGCCCTTTGCTTCGCACTGAACTTTTCTGTACAGCAGAATACGTTTCATTTGTGGGCTTGCTTTTGTTGTTGCTCTTCCCTTCCCTTCCCTTCCCTTCCCTTCCCTTCCCTTCCCT
>JAPSGF010000060.1:1528506-1548021 GCA_035772895.1 Perdix hodgsoniae | reverse complement strand
CTCCTCTCCTCTCCTCTCCTCTCCTCTCCTCTCCTCTCCTCTCCTCTGGAGTTGGTAACTCCTCAGGTTTTCTTACTGGGTATATCGCGATCACATCGAGCTGATAGCCAGGAATGCTTCCTAGAAAATTTCTCCTGTCCCTTTTCCTGGTGCTCAAGGACAGGTTTCCTAAAGTGCCCGCAGCTGACAGCAACTTTTGTATCAGCCAACTCGCCCATACTGTTAGATGGCAAAGTCTGACTTCCAAACTTCCACTGCTGGCATCCTACAGCATCCCTGGGTCCTGAGGGGTGTATGTGGGGGAGGGGTACTCAGGGATAAGATGATATCAGATAAGAACAATAAAAGGATCTTGGGAAATTCATCTGAAGCTCCTTCTTAGCAAAACAGCAGGTGTGTCTGCTGTGCAGTCAGACTTTCCACATGGCTCCTCTGCAAGCAACAGAGAGAATTTCATGCTGGAAAAAAAAAAAAAAAAGAAGCCCTGAAGGTTAAATCTTCAAAGGGGCTAAACTGGGTGTGAATCCAGCAAGAGCCTTATGCACATCCAGGAGCTGAGAAGAGCAACCACTGATAAAGGACTCCAAACCCACGGTTCCTCCCGCTGCTCCCATCGGTGTTAACACAGCAGGTCCTCATTCCCTGCCTCAGTGCAGTGCAGAACCACGAATCTCTGCAGAACTGTGTTCCCCAACCTCGGGGGACAGCAGAACACAGCAGGGCTTGGCCGGAGAGGGTCCCTTGCTATGGGTCTGGCATCAATCCTGTGCTGCTGGGACTGCTGCATCCATTCCATGCTGCCCCAGTGGATGGCACACGAAAGAAATAGGAGTTTTTCTTGCTGCGAGCCACAGAAAGCAGGCTTCTCTCAGCTCCTGAATAATTCAGAATACAAGCCTTTGATTAATTTCATGAGAAAAAGGAAACAAAGTTAGCTGTAACTATAGGCCATTCAAAGTATGGATTGCCAGCAAAAATGTGCAAAGCGCTGTCATGAGAGGATTAATTACGTAGATTAAATATTTTATAAGTTAAATAATGTGTATTTTTCGGAGACAAAATGGAATGTCATTTATTCCCCCAAGACAGGGGATGTAGCTGTGTTCACTTCCATTCGGCCCACAGAGCAACATCGGCTCCAGTGACAGAGGAGGATGGATCAGGGCTGTAATTCCCATCTGGCACCAAAATCTATATTCTGAGCAGTGTTTCTTCTCCCTGAGAGCACAGCTCTGGGCTTTCAACTCCCTGTCTGTCACGAGGCTCTTTGGGGGCTCCAAGGACCCTGCTAATTGTTCCTCTGCCTATTATATTATTCCAAGGTCTAGAAGGAAAACGAGCTGAGGAGGGTGTTTTTAATTATTGTGTGATTGTCCTGAAGGACAATAGCAGAGTCTTTCAAGCTGTCTTCCCTTTTGCCATGTAGTGAAGCTGATCTGGAGCCAATGTGTGGCTCTGGGCCATGCAGGATGCCTCACACCACCAAGGATGTGTTTGCTGGGGTTCCCAGCCTGGCTGGGCTTGTGGGGCTGCATCCACAATTTCTCAGCCCTCGTCCCTTTTGTGCCACTTTTGAGCTAAGGGCAGTTTGCTTCGGAAAATTGCAATTATGTTATTGATTGGGTAAAAAGGAACTGTTTTATTAGGCCTTACCACTCTGAATGCGATTCCTTTTCCTTACAAATAGCCTATTACATGCTCACAGACCACCCACACGCTTTGCTGCTATTAAATTTGCCCTGCAATCTTTCATGCCAGTTGACTTTTCATTTCCAAATCCCTTTTTACATTAAACACAGACCCACAAGCTCCGTCCCATTTTCTTTGAAAGAAATCATAAGCCCGTGCCAGAAATGACTTGAGGTGTTCTTCAGAATCTGTAAACAGCTCCGAGGTCCCATGGGAAATGTCACGAAGCCCTGGGCTGAATGCATTAAGCAGTTCCCAGCTTAGGCTCTGGCAATGCATTTACCAGGCAGGACCTGGGCTGGAGGCAACCTGCCAGGTCCTGCAAGCAAACACAGAGAGCAGCTCAGCAACAGGTGAGGAGGGCCCCTGTGCTGTGCAGGCTGAGCAAAGGGGCAAAGAATCCATTTGGCTGCTTGCTTTTGGCTTTGTGGCAGCGTAGCAGCCAGGAAAGCAGCCAGCAGTGATGTGTTTTCTAAGTGCAAGTATTCTGCCTGCCATCTTTTCCTAAAGAGAGGCACTTTTTCTTCTCAAATTTTGCTTTCCTGGTGCACAGAAATATATGAGATGATGGTTTGTTATGAAGAAAGAAAATCAGATTCCAGCAAAACAAGTGCATGTTGTTCTCCCAAATCCTGTGCCATCATTTGTGGAGTGCCCTTTCCTGGCCCTGCATGGACGCAGTCCTTTACCTCAGGCACTTCACTTGGTGAAATATGGGTTGCAGAGGACGCTGACCCACCTGTGAGGGCTGGCCTGGATGAGTCGTAGCTCATTGTCCCCAATCTCTGGGCCTACAGACTTGTTCTCCCAGGGCACAGGCTGGACTCCAGCCATGGCAATAATTAGTTGTGTCTTTGGAGGAGCAGGGGATTTCGTGGCCACACCACGCAGTTTCCATCCATCTCCTGATCCTAATTCAAGTGCCGCCTCGCACCAGCTGCTGAGAAGGTGCAAGAAATACTAAATAGGCGATTCAGGCATAGGAAAGATGCATTTCCCACTGAAGCATATTGGACATAAAAGCAGAACAGCTTTTAATTAAAATTTCTTCTCCCAGCCATGTAGGGCCCAAACTATGAGCAGGAACAAAAACTTTTCTCTAACGAGGGAGAAGAATCTTTGAGGTGGAGTGGAGGGCACAGATGCAAGCTGTGCATGGCAGCACTGGGGCTCACAGTGCAGGGGCACTCATTGGGCTCTGCTGGAGCCCATCTCCGTGCACTGCCCAAGCCTTGTGCCCAGCCCTCATGTAGCTGTGTGTGTATCAGGGCCATGTTGTCCTGCAGAGTGTTGTGGGGGGTGGGTGGAATGAAAGAGGCCATCCAGCTTCATGCCAGTTGGGTTTTCATTCCCTGTAGATCAATGCAGATACCAGAAGGGATGGCTGAGGATGATCCTGGCTGATGAAAGACGCAGGATTTGGTCGGAGGAAAAAAGATGCTGAACTGCAGGTGTAGGAAGAGAAATGGGAAAAGCAGAATTGGGAAAAGAGAAATGGGAGGCATTTGGCAGAACAGCCACTTCCAGTGTAGCCATGAGCATGACAGCATGAACAGCTCTCTAAATGGACATCTTTCATGTTAGGGTAGGTGTCATTCCTGATGACTCGTATTAATCTAAAAGCTAATTTTATGGCACGGGGGTATGAGAGGGCAGTGCTGCTTCACTGTTTTTCTTGGGAAGGGCTGTACTAACAGTGCAGAGCTATTAATACTTGTATTACAGCAGTGTTTCGAGTTGTTTATTGGGAATGAAAATTCCCTAAGTATGTATCTGCCTTTTTAGTTTGAAGGGCTTTGACCTGACATGCAGCTAGCTGGCAGATAAACGCTGCCTGCCTTTCCAGATATATTTAGACAGAAGACATCTGCTGCTGTGCAGCCAAGCTGTCTTGCTGGGCATGGTGGGTGCTGCAGTGCTGCTGGGCCGTGCAACATGTGTCTGCATCACTGGGCTCAGGCTTCTGTGCAGGGACCAGTTGCTGAGCACTCATCTCTGCTCCCACTCTTGATTTGCCATCTGGTCGGCCTTGAGATGCCCCCTCCACCCATGAGTTGGGATTGTTTGCAGCCTGTGCCAGGGGTCTGAAGGAAGGAGCATCCCTGTGCATGCCCAGGCACAGCGCAGGTATGGCAGGCTCCTTCAAGCACCTTAAGTGCAAATGTAAAGCATCCGGGCTGATGGGGGGAGCTGGCAGAGGACGTTGCCCACATTGAAGGGCTGCAGTTGTGACCGGTGACTGTGGCTGTGCAGCACAGAGGGAAGGCCATTGGGATGCAGGAGCTGTGTCAGGGTTACACACTGCATCCCATGCAGCAAACGTGCATGAGTCCATTTCCCTCCCAGCACTGCTTTGTTCAGTTTTCTTCTTCGTTCAGATCACAAATTGTTGCCCCGTGAGACAGCTTTCATCCACCCTAAATTGTTCTAAGCTGAACAGAATCCTTTAACAAATAAACAGGATAAAGGGCCTCAAGTTCTGTGCAGTCTCAAGAATTCTGTGCAGAATCACAGTTGAAAAATCATGGTTGGAAAAGACTTCTAAGATCACCCAGTCCAAATGGCCACCATTCTGCTTCCTTCTGACCACCACCTGATTTGTTCCCCTGCCTTCCTCCTGTTGCACCGCCAATGAATTCTCGAGCTCAAATTAATCAACATTCTGCCCCTGTTTTCAATCTGCTCTCAGGACAGGTTGAATAATGCCAAAGCCGCCTTACACGGAGCTCCTCCTCAAATCCTTTTGGGTCGTTTCAGTTTATCTGCTGTTGGCAATGCCAACAGGAGTGCTGCTCACGCTGTGTGCTGTGCTCACAGGGCAGCATCAGGCTCTGGCTGTGCTCAGAACCCAGCAGACCTCACTCTTGATGGAGGTTGGAGCAGCCTCCCTGAGTGCTCCACTGCAGTTCCATCTGTCCTGGCTCTGCTCTGCCAGCTCAGCCCTTTGCACAAGGGCTCTAAACACACATGGGGTTTTATTCTCTTTAATCAAACGTGCTATTTCAGATTGCTTTATTTTCTGGACCCATATAGCTGACACATAGCTGTCTCCCAGCCATCAGGATTCATGTTTGTGTGCTGAGACATTTGCTTTTAGCGTGCTCATAAAAGCTCAGGACAAGTCAGAGCGGAGCAGTCCTGGGGCTCAGCAGCTCCATCCACCAGGAGAGGTGGCTGTGACCCCAGTAACAGCTCCCCGTGGGCATTGGTGTGTGCTCACCATCAGTGAGCCAGCATCCCGGAGCAGACCTGGAAGGCTCTGCCTCCAGCACCAGCTCAGCATGGCAGCATCAGATGCCAGTGCACAGCACTGCTCTGTGCCATTGCCCTCTGCTCAAGAGCCATGCTCTCGTGTTGCAAAGGTGTTGACGAACCCCGTGGCTTTAATTGTCTCCCTGTAAAGCCCATCCCTGCCCGTGGCATGGGGCAGCACAGCCATCCGTCCGGGGCACAGGAGCAGCACCCAGCTGACAGGAGCACTGTGTGCTGTGTGTGCACTAATGAGTGGAGACGTACTTTAAGCAAATAAGCAAATAACATCAGTCTCTGCTGCCAGGAAATAAGAATTACTGTTACAATCGTATTTCTGCAGAAGAAGGCGTATTTCTGCCCGTGACATATTCACTGCTGCTGCGTAATGCTGTGCCAGCTGACCCCAGCCTGGCTGCCATGCCATGCTCCCAGCCCAGGGGCCAGCAGGAGGAACGGGCTTTGGTGCTGGTGTTCCCTCTGCATCTCATACAATTACATGGGAATTAATTTTAAAAAGTGCCTTCTCTTATTTGTGACTTCAGTCTCCCTCGGGGCAAGAGAAATGTTCAAACCAATTACTGCTCACCCAGGAATCGCTCCACCAGTTTCTTCCCATGTGGATATTATTGGTTAAGTAACAGACAGGCAGAGTGCTTGGGAGGAGGTGGCCAACTTCTGCTGTTTGGATCTGGTTTGTGTAGAGAGCATCGATGACATTAAAACTGTAATTATACTCCTGATTTTGGGAACAATACTTAAGGACTCATTAGGCACAAAAGACTTCAGATTAGTTTTCTCCCTGCCTTTTCCTCCTCGTTTTGGCCATACGGTGCTGCTGGCCCCTGCTGCTTTTTCACTAAAGAAGAAAGTTTTTCTCTAAACATACATGGGGTTTTATTCTCTTTAATCAAACGTGCCATTTCACATCGCTTTATTTTCTGGACCCATATAACTGACAGAGATGTACTGTCTGTCTCCCAGCCATCAGGATTCATGTTCGTGTGCTGAGACATCTGCTTTTAGTACACTCATAAAAGCTCAGGACAAGTCAGAGCGGAGCAGTCCTGGGGCTCAGCAGCTCCATCCATCACAGCTGCTGGGGCTCAGCATCACTGCTCATCTTCGTGCCGTGGGCTTTCTTCTCAAGATACTCTTTTATCTTCATAGCATCATATAAAGTATTAAAGCTTTCATCGATGGAATGCAGATGCTGTTTATACGGGATCAGCGAGAAATAAACTTTTCACCATAAATCATATAGCTTCGAGAATATACTGATCCCAAGAGCAGCAGGATTCATACCGGTTGATGCCTGCGGTAGATCTGCAGACACCTTCCACTGTTGTGTGATGTGATGGATGGGGTGGGGGATGCAGTGGGTGCTTCTCTCAGCCACTGCAGCACAGGGAGGGGCTGAGCTCAGGCTGTGATGCTGTGCAGTGCATGGGAATCCCCGGGCGGAGGTGCTGGGGGGCTGCAGCAGGATGGGGGGGTGCAGCTTGCAGTGCAATCTGAGATGCAAAATGGGAAGGAAACGTTGGAAGTACCAAACTCCTTGTAATTGTGAAACTTGTTTGACTGTTTCTTTCCCTTTGTTTCACCGAGGGGAAATTTATGAGATGTCAGAACCCATTAATGTTGTTGATGCTGGAGGAGCAACAAACTCCCTGGGCTGAAATGCTCCAAAAAAAAAAAAGGAAAAATAAGGGAGCGGCAGAGGTGGCTGCCCGAGGGCAAACTTGTTAGCTCTGATCGTGCTGCTGTGAGGTGGGTGGGATGGGGATGGGGGGCAGCAGGCAGGGCTGGGGGTGCTGACAGCATCCAGGGACCCAGCCACGCTCCAGACAACGAACGGGAAACAGCAGTGCCTGTTTGAGTGGGGGAAGGTGCCTCTATTCCCAAAGCAGAGACGTGGGGAGCAGAGTGAGAGGAAGAAGCATCTGGTTGGGAGCTCTGTAAATCATGAACGTCTCTCTCAAACGTGAAAAATAATATTGTTAGCACTCCCTGTGCTCCAGAGAGGTGACAGCAGGGCTGGAGCTTCTGCAGAACTCCATCGGTGCTCTTCTGCAGCATGTGAGAGTCGTACCTGGAATGGCACAGGATTAATTGCGCAGCCGGCTGCTAATAGGCAAACAAAGTAACCAGACAAATGAGGGCATGCAAGGAATCAATTTTCTTTTTAATGCATTCAGCTCTTGGATTTCTGTGTTATGATAGACGTTAGTTGAGAGCAGATTGTTACGCACACAGCTAATAGAATGGCGGCCTGAAGGAGACAAATACGTTCATTATTGCATTATGGCTGTGGCACTTAGGAATGCAAAGCTATGGGCTTGGGGTATAGGCTTCATTCCGATTATTTGATTGTTTTTAAATGAAACTTGAAATCCTGGAGCTAGCAAATTATTTTGCGTAAGATATGCAAAGCTTCCAGCCTAGTTATTTAGCTGCGGTTGCCCAACATATCAGGATTACTTAAGTGCATAAATTTGTCTATTATGCAAAGGGAAAGAAGAACTGAATACAGGGCTAATTCTTGTAGTGCTTCATTGCAGCATATTTCCAGCTCTGGGACAGCAGTGATCTGCCAGCAAAGGTTGCCTATCTGCAACCCTGTGCCCGCGTTGCCGTGGGTCGAGTGACAGCAAGGATGGGCAGCCCCCGACCCCACTGCTGGAAGAGCTGCTCGTGGTGTGCAGAAAATGATGCCCTTACAGGTGTTGCACACTGGAGTGGCTGCAGCCCCATCCCCCAAGGCAGCATGAGACGGAGCAGCCGTGCTCAGCAGCAGAGCATTGAAGCCAGAGCCCTCAGGGTGAGCCCGGCGGGTTGGCAGCTGTCCCCACACTGTCCCCTCTCTCCATGTTGACATTGAAATTCTGTCTTTGAACAAAAGTGTTTTATACGGTTCTGCATAAAAGATGCTCGCGAGGTTATTTTTGGAACACTTTTGCAAGCTGGTTTCAAATTCAGCAGCACACAAAAGGGCTCCGAGCCATGACTTTGCCTTGAGCCTGAATTAAATACATTTTCAATTCACAAGTACAAAACAAGTGCATGTCCTAACGTCACTCACAGGCTGTCACAACACTTCCACGGGCTCTTGAAAGCAAAGACCTTTAGGTGTGTGGCTGGGAACCAAGTGACTGTGCAGCGTGTGCTGGCTGCATGGCAGGAAAGGACATTTGGAGTCGTGGTACACGCGGATGAGAAATGCAGCAGTAGAGCAATTATCTCACTTAACTATTTCGGAGCGATGTGCCGTGACGTTCTAATGATGCGTATGTGAAACCTTGGTGCTGAGCCCGTCCCTTTGCTGGTTTCACTCGAGCAGCTCTGGGCTGCAGCACTGGGTTTGTTGGAAGCAGATCTGTGCAGATTTGGGTTGGGGTAGGAGTGGGCTCCTGCACCTGCTGCACACCGGGTTGTTGGTCAGGGATTGTTTGGGAGGCAGGGATCTGTGAGACTTGTGCTGTTCCAGCCCTGTCCTGCTGTGCTGAGAGCTTTCAGGGTCCCTGCATGGGACTCCAGGGCTGTGTGATTTCCCATTTGTGTTGTTGTGAGGCAGAGGAATTCGCTTACAAACCTAATACCTCTGCTGTGAAGTCTGCCTTGGGATAGAAAGATTTGATTGTGGGTTTATATCTTGGAGGAAAAAGCATCCAAATGACTTTTCTCTCCCCTGTTCCCATTGAAATGAAACTCCTTGCTGTAACACTGCTGCAGTGTTTCTTTATGCCAGTAATAAATCACACCGCCCCGGCATCATTTCTGCTGGCCACGGCCAATGATTCACGTTAGGGAAGCAGTTCTGGTGTCAGCAGCACTGAAGGATGCTGACTCTCCCAAAGAGCAGCATGGAGGCAACTGCAGTTGCACGCTGAGACCCCTCACCCCAACTCCTGCACAGGGGATCCCTGCAGCTCTGAGTGCACCCCAGCATCTCCTGGGAGCAGCTGAGCACAAGGGCACGCAGGCAGAAGAGGTGCTCATGCCATAGGAAGTGGCAATTAAAATCCCCCCTGCTGTGAGTGGGGAGCCAGGGGAGTTCTGCATGGCAGCACGAGTGCCATTTGGTCAGAGAGGGGAGCGACCACTGCTGGCACAGCTGCTGTGAGTTGCTGAGCAGCACGAACCCACAGCCTGCGATTCAGAAATACTCTTAGCAGAACTTCTGCACAGTTGGGAAGAAGAAGCTGAAGCGAGATGTGAGCTGTAATCTTATTGCTAGGAATTCCCCTGGGGGTACCACGACCACTGGTGAGCTCAGACAGGCCAGGCTTAGGCAGCTCTCCCCTGTCCAAAGCCCCAGCAGCTGCATACAGCTGTGCAGGTGCTGTACAGCCCCCAGCACCTTACTGCCCCCCACCCAGCGTGGTGATGGATCCCCTCCTGCCTTGCAGTGCCTCTCTGGGGAGCTCAGCACCCCCAGCATTTCCTTGGGGTCCCATGGACACAACCCAGCTTTCTCAAACAAGATCAGAGCCCCGGTGATGCCACAGGGAGAAAGCAGGGAGCAATCATGTTGGAAATTGTGCAGGACACGCATCATCCCTGCAAAGCCCTGAGGCTGGAAGCTTTCCCAAAAGACGGAGCCTGGTGGGAGCAGTGAGGGCTCTGCTCAGTGCAGTGCAGCCAGGCGCACGCTGCGCTCCGTGCTCTCCAAGCTCAGCATTTATCGCGGCAATTACGCGCGTGCTGCCCATCAGCAATGTCCTTGAAGGGCGTTCTTGCTGCTGACACCTCCATTTGTTTGTGGTGGGAGGAGATGTGAGCGATGGCTCCGGGGGCGCACAGCCCTCCTCCAGCACCCGGAGAGCCGACGGTTGCATTTACCAAGGCATCACTCCACGGCGCTGTGCTTCATTAGCATCTCCGTGTACTCATACTGCCGCTGATTTCTGTCTGTTTTGTTCCCCAGTGTCAGCAACAAACACTTGAGTGTTTCACACTTTGAACCTCGCTCAGATACCCCCTGAGCAAACTCTTCCATCAGGACACTCCCTGCCATCAATAACAGCTTTATCACCAACAGCAACGTTTGCGCTGCAGCAGCCCCTGGTTAAGTGCAAAGAGATCTCTGTCTATTGTGCGCCCATCTATCATGGGTCTGTCTGCCTTAGGAGCCACTGTGCACATCGCTCAGAGGCAGAGCAGGGAAACAACGGTGTTATTTTGGGAGTGAATATAATTCTCTGCGTGGCTGTACCAGAACTGCTTGGGGATCCTTTGGAGCTAAGCAGAGGAGTAAGTCATAGAATCACAGAATGGCCTGGGTTGAAAAGGACCACAGTGCTCACCCAGTTCCAACCCCGTGCTGTGTGCAGGGTCACCAACCAGCAGCCCAGGCTGCCCAGAGCCACATCCAGCCTGGCCCTGAATGCCTGCAGGGATGGGGCATCCACAGCCTTTATGAGATGATCATTGTGGTCTTTTTCAACCCAGGCCATTCTATGATTACCCAAGGAAAATCCTCGTCAGAGCTGCTCTGCACAGAGCTGTGCTGCCCTTCGCCCCAGCACTGCCCTCACAGAGGCAAAGTGAGGAGATTGATGCTCCCCCTTTTCTGTCCCTGCATCTTCTCCCAGAAATGACACCTCAGTGTGCAAAGTCATCCCAAGAACCCCTATTCCTCTTGCAGCTGCATCCTCAGCTCACACCTTTGTGTGACCAATGGACCGTTGTAGCTTGAAATCAAAATTAATTAAACCTTGTTTACCATTTTGAATTACTGAGCTAATGAATATTGTACCTCTGAGGCATCCATCTTGGTCAAACACATCGTGCCTCGCAGCTGTTGTTTTGCTGCAGATTAGATCTGCTCTCGTTTCTATGAAGACGTCTACAAAGCAATAAACCCCACACTTATCCGACTCAAAAAATAATTATAAAATCTTTATTAGCTTCTGAGGAATTGGGTTCCCTACCTCTCACTTGGCAATAAAAGTTGATTTGTTCCATAGCTGCCTGATGGAACACTTGGGTGCTGGCTATGACTTACATCTATGACTCCTCCTAAAAGAGATTACGGTCGTCTCCTGTGAGCAAACATGCAGGTGTGTGGAATTGCACAGCGATCGCTCCTTTATAAAGGCAATCTCTGCTGTTAAACGTTACCTGCATACCTGTTACCTGAAATCAAGGAGCCTTGTTCCCTTTAACCTGGAGCACAGCAGTTCCCCACATGCTTGTGTTCATTTTAAGAATCAATAAAGCACAAACATGTCTAATCACCCTGCAGTGTTTTGCATAATCAGAAGTCAGATTAGATCTTGCTTAAGCATCAAATGAAAATTGTAGTGTCCTCCAGAATCAATATGTCACCCACAGGTCCTGGGATTTTTCACTTACATGCTTGATCATACATTATAATGAAGGTTTGTAATAACATTAAAATCTTCCCGACTGCATTTTCGGTATAATTTACTTTTTTCCCCCCTTTCTGTACGAGAGAGATTTAAATTTAATTACTTGGAAAATAATGCACAGCTGCTTTTCTTGTCCTGTACTCTGAATTTACTCTCTGATGAACATCAGCCTGAAATATTTTGACTAATTACAGCCTTCCTAGAACCACTTCAGCTTCACTGCAATGCCTCCAAAGATGGGGGGCACCCAGCTGGCTTCCCCCTGGGCTGACACCGACCCCCACCCCATGGCAATGTCCACAATGAAGCAGCCCTGGGCTTACATGGGGAGGGCTGCCCACCCAATGCTTTGTTAAAACTCTTTATCCTCCATCTATACTTTATCTCTAATTCTAAGCTAATTCTACCTCTGAGTCTCTACAAAGGTATTTCATGCAATTGAACCGATCCACTTCAAACCTATCTCCCATCACATCCCCAAACCCCACCTGCCCACCCCACCATCATTAGGTGATATCACTGCCCCCAGCATGCACACCCTGAGCACTGCAGGGTCTGTGTGCTCCTGCAGCCCATCTGCAAGCCCAGCCCTTCCGATGGCATCAACTTGGATGGCACAAGCTCAGCTCACCTCTGCAACCTGTGCTTTTCCCCTCGGATGGTCCGCCTGCATCTGCTTGACATCCTTAATCAGAGAACCATATGGCTCTGCACAGTGCCTGTGGTCCCTTTGGTGGCCCTGCATGCAGCATGTGACATAAAGAAAAAAAACAAACAAAAAAACAAAACAAAACAAAAAAACCCAACCCTAATTATTTAAATCTAATACACTGCTAATAAAGGGGCAGTGAGTTCAGCTGTGCGGCGTAACCCTCCCGGGGGATCTCCCTGCCCACTGCCCTGCATTGGCCCCAGGACACAAGGAGCCCCTGTCCTGGCAGTGCAAACAAGCTCTCATCCTGCACACGGATGATAAGAAGTGCAGAAGTCACCAAACAGCTCCGTGGACGCTCACTTCCAGCCAAGGCTGCAGTCTGCAGTGCTGTGAATTTATGGGGTAGCTCAGCTCACTGCTAAAATTTTTATGAGCCACTCTTTTCTGAGAAAGCAATGGGGAAGGGCTCCCTGCAGCCAGCCCTGCCCAGCACCGCGTCCTGCCTTCACTTTCAGGATGCTCTGTTCACATCGGTGAGCACCTGAGCGTGAGTGGAACTCATCACGTTGCTGTCAGCCCTGGGGAGCGTGAGGGCTGTGATTCACATCTCCTCGGCGTTGGCTCCGTCTGCAATCAGTGCAGCCTGATGATCAGCTGATGACTCGTAGCCAGCTCTCCCAGCCTGATGCACAACCCCACAACTTCCGCGGCCAAAGCTGCAGCCTCACTGCATCCTTCGTCTCCCTCAGTGCTGCTCCCGGAGCCCGTCAGCCACATCCAGAGCTCAGCACACGGCTGCAGAGATAACTGTCTCCCTGCCGCCTTCCCCCACTGACCCTCATTTCCACATCCCTCTGTCCCTTAATTGCTTCATCCTCCTCCCAACTCTCAGCCTGTCAAACCCCGCGGTTCTGCTCCGTACATCACAAGCCGCCCCTGCTCTTGAAAGATTTGCTTAAATGCCTTTTGCTGCTTTTGTGTTGGAAATTTATGCAAAATTTATAAACAAAAAAGTCCTGAGCTGAAATCTCACTTTCTTTTTTCTTTTTCTTTTCTTTTCTGTTTTTTTTTTTTTTTCTTTCTCTCTTCTAAAAATATTCAGAAGAGGGACTTGTGGAACATCAGGAATAATGAGTCAATCCAGCTAAACTTCAACAGCGAGGAGAAAAAAAAAGAACCTCTTGAGAAGGGCAGATTGAGAAATGACTGCATTAAATATATACTTAAAAAAATAAAATAAAAAGAAAAGAGTGTGAAGCCTCCAAACTGATTCCATCCCTGCGTGGAGGTGGGGGGTGGGGGCAGGGAGATGTGCCAGGCTGGGTGCTGCTGGAGAATACAGTGCTGCAGTGATGGCATGGAGCCTTCCTGCCCAGAGCAGGGCAAATCTGTCTCATTTCCATTCAGGAGAGCTCGCTGCCACCCATCCCTGAGCACAGCACGTGCTGGGGTTGGTGCTGTTGCTCCTATGCTGCACACCAGCAGTGCCAGATGTGGTCCAACCCCGTGGTCCCATGGAACCAGACTTTGAATGTTGGGAGATGCAAACGCGCACCGAATGGGGTTCCCAGAAGCTCTGGTGTGCATTGATCTCGTACCTCTCTGCAGCTCTCAGGGTTCAGGCATGTGCAGGGATCCAGCCCTGGGATCTGGGTGGCAGGGCATCCCAACAAATCTCCCGTCGGAGAGCCTTCAGCCAACATAAATCACCGCCACCAGCAGAGCTGTGCTGATTTGCACCACTCACAGGCTTTAAATTAAAATTGAATGGAAAACTTAAGCTGTCATTCGTTTTCAATGAAAGGCTTTTGCAGGCTGCTCTCCACCTGCCGGGGTGCAGCAGCCCCTGACAAAGGGTCCCAGGGATGCATCACAGCACTGCAGCTGCTGTTCTCCCATCCCCACCACCCCCACCTCCACCTTCACCTTCAGCACCTTCTGCTGATGTGTCCCCTGCGATCCCTCTATCAGGAGATCAGCGATTTCCATGCAAATCTCATTAGTTACCTTCATCCTCTACTCTACAGTGTAATTGACTTTCTGGGACCTTGACTGCATCGTGGCTTCCCCAGCTGGCCTTCTGTTAGGCTGCACCTTGTATTCAGCGTTGCCCTGGAAATGAAAGCAAAGAGCACTAATTTACAAGGTATGTGCATATACCTGTGTGTGCTTATATAGACCAACACGAATACGTTTGCAGACAGCAGTGTGTTTGTTTTAATACCGTAACAAATTGATCTTGACCCCGGACAAGGACTGCCACGTGCTGCTGTGGATTCCTCACGTGGATTTCAATGGGAAGCAGCTGCATTCGGGAGAATTGCTGTGTGCAGGTAACACGAGGTCTGCCCCTGCCCACCAGTGATTCTGCCTGGTGCTCATCACACAGCACAGGATGCTTCCTTCCAGAGCCATGTGGTTTCCTTCCCGGTTGGTTAACCCCAAATTAAAATCCTCATGGTAAAACTTCAGCCCTTGCACAGCGTGGAGCTGTGCTTTGAACGGAGCCCTTCTTGTAATGAGCTGAGTCCATTCACGGGGCAGTGGGTGCTCAGCACACCCCATATTCAGCACCACCAACGCCCTGCAAATGAGGAGAACTGCTTTGGGCACACAGAGCCACGGGGGGGGGGGGCACAGGACATCTTCTGAGTAATGTATAGAGAGCACAAATCTCATTAAGCTGCAATCACTGACGCGTCATGGAATTGTGCGTGCGGCAGCTACAGCACAGCTTGGTGAGTGCTGCAGACAGTGCTGGAGCCAGAGGCACACGTTGTGCGAGGAGGCCAAAAGCTCCTGGAATTCCCCCAGCTGGCCTGGGTTCAATGGGCCATTCAATAAAACGAATGACCCGGACCACCCGTGCATGAGCTATGATGCTCTCGAAGCATGGAGTGTTTGCAGTGACGCAGAGCAGCGCTGTGCCTTACAGCTGCTCTCCTGGGGGCATCCCAGTGCCTGAGCCCTGCCCATACAAACAACCCCGAGCTGATCTGCAGCTCAGACTCCTGCTTCTGACCCAAACACTCCCGTTGTACCTAAAGCCATTACAGATAATCAATTCTCATTAAAGGTCTGAAGTTCTCAGCCATCGATTTGCTCCGTGATCCTGTGCTGCTGAGCTGAGTGTGCAATGAGGGGCTCTGCCCCTGGGTGGGGGGGTTGGGTCAGTGTGCAGTTTTGGGGAGGGGGAGCACTGATTTCCCTGCATCTGGAAGGTAGGGATGTGAGGCAAAAATTCAAATTGATCAAAAAATGAAATATTCATAGGACATTATTCATTAAGATTCATCTTGCCAAGTGGGTGAAATGAGGCAAGGGAAGAAATTAGCTTGCTTGAGAGTGTCAAAGTGATTATGTGATTAAATTGCAATTTATAATTTCTAATTTCTCCTTCAAAAAAAAAAAAAAAGAAAAAAAAAAAAGTTACTGCTTGATTTGTGTTCCTGCCCCTCTCTCATTTTTCATTGAGTCTCCTCTGTGAGTGCGATCAGTCAGTGCAGAGATGTCTGAAGGAAAAGCACTCCCATCTACAGGTGTGTGTGGGGCCTGTGCCCCCCCAGCCCCCAAGGATGCCTTCTTCCTCCTGCTCAACACTTTGTTCTATATGCTGGTGGTTTGAAATATGCAGATGCGATATTATCTTGTGTTTTGGCTGCTCAGCTGAGGCAGCCCGTGAGCAGGCATGGCTTGGCAGTGCTGTCACTCGGTTTATTTGTCTGCTTTCTGGTTGGTTTGGTAACACACTTATAGCACGGTAAAGCCCTGGGATGGCTTCTGCCTGCAGTGAGCGTGTGAGCCCCACCGAGGTGGGAACCCACAGCGGCTGAGCATCCCCCAGTACTGCTGATACGGGCAGCAGAGTGATGGGGGTGGCACAACGTGGCCATGGTTGCATCCCTGGGGTGCCCTATGCAGGGCTGGGGGGGCACAGGGTACTGCAGGCCCGATCCCAGCTGACAGCGCCGCTCCTGTAATTGCTGTCATTTAATCATTACGCTGAGTCCCAGGATCATCCCACGCTTGTTGAGCCCTGGCAGAGGGATGTTTGCTGGAGGAGTCTGTGTCCCGGTACATGTGCCACATCTGTGAGCACGGCTGTGGG
The DNA here is from genome assembly GCA_035772895.1 of Perdix hodgsoniae. NCBI lineage: Eukaryota > Metazoa > Chordata > Aves > Galliformes > Phasianidae > Perdix > Perdix hodgsoniae. Next base: position 1,531,946 of record JAPSGF010000060.1, on the reverse strand, counting down.
GAAAACAGTACTGCCAGCCTGGGTGCAGCATCCTGGGGCTGGGGGTATGGCAGAGTCGGAAGCAGAGCGTGGGGAAGGCAGAGAGCTCAGGGAACTCAGCCCAATTACACTGCTTTGAATCAGTTTACGGGGTAGTTTCTGCTTCACTTGCAAGACATCGTTATAATTGCTTGGCATTGGCAAGCCATTACTCAGAGGTTCTGGGCTGGGGGAGCAGAAGACATGATTGTCTCATAAGCCTAATGAGCCATATTGATTACCAGAGGATAAGGACCAAGCTATAAACAGCCCGTATTCTTTATTTGTCTCGTTGTTAGATCTGTATTTGCAGCCCAGACCTGACAGTGAGTTATGGGGGCTGAGTGCCGTTAGGCTGCTCCTCGGATAACGCAGAGTTTAGCATATGCATGGCCTCTGCTTGTAACCGAAATCAATCATGGATGGAAAGTGAACGTAGACCTGGCTGTGACTGCTGTCTCCATTTAAGAAAGCACTGGCTGAGGGCACAGCCCAGGAGTTATAGCACAAAGTGATCTTCACCATGAGGGCCCATTGCAGCAGAGAGTATTTGAGGCACGAGGGCCATGTCCCTGCTTGGAAATGCAATGGCAGAAAACTGGAGCTGTGCTCCCTCTTCCAGCCACGCTCACACAGCAGCCCTCATTGCCTCACACCTCGGTCATCTCATGTGCAAAGCACCAGAGGACCCTCAGGCTCTCAGCTGGGCACTGCAGGAGGACTGGTCCACCCCAGCATCCTCAGCCGTGGCCACGTGTGGCCCCACCACCAGCTGCAGATCCTGGACTCAGCTGTGCAGGGCTGCTCAGGCTCTGCAGTGCTTCTGGGCCATTCCCTGTGACAAGAAAGGGGATTTCTGCAGCTGCCAGAGACGCTGCGTTGCACGCACTCACTGCTGTCACTGCTTGCAGTCAGGTTAATCCCACACTTGAGATGTGCTTCATCTGGAAGCAGGTATTTTTCATCACACGGGGATAAAAATAAATAGATAAATAGATAGATAGATAGATAGATAGATAGATAGATAGATAGATAAATAAATAAATAAATAAATAAATAAATAGGAGCCCCGTGCAAATCGGAAATGATGCAGATCACCTCACACATGAGCCTGCTGAAGTTTGTGGTTGCCATCCCATCTCTGGAATGCCAATCCCGAAGCACCGCTAAATGTGAGCAATGCTGCCGTGCGCTCAGCGGAGCCTCCGGAGGAGCGCGTGGTGCTGCAGAGCCCCGGCACAGCGCTTTGTTTCTGCCTCATTGATCCCCATTAGGAAAACCCTCGGCGCAGCGCTGCCCACTGAGAGCAGCACATTAACGTAACAACAGAGCTGGCACACGGGGAAGTGCCCGGTGCCAAGAGAGGCAGAGCCGGAGCTGCGGGGCTTTGGCAGCGTGGAGAGTTCGGGAATGCAGCAGCGAGGGATGAGGCAACGGCCAAAGGGTTTCTGCGAGCAGAGGATGCTCTGAGCAGGAACCTGGGCACCCAGTGCCGCTCATCACACGGTTCTGCAAGTGCTCAAGCCCCGTTTTTCACCAGAAATACAATGAAATGTGGAAAATACCGGCTGCTCTCCTGCATAGAAAGAAACACCTCTGTGTCTGCACGGCAACTGAGGCTGCAAAGTGAGCACTCTGCACCCGGTGTCATTTGTCTGGCTGTGTTTCCACACAGACCATGGCTCAGCATTCACAAATTGTTTACCTTCAGTGGCAGACGTGAAGCTTTGTGCTCAGTGGCAGCCGAAGTGGGACGGAGTGCAGAGTGCTGTGTGCCCCCCCCCCCCCCCCCCCCCCCAATCACGGAGATGCTGCCCCCAGCTGCAGCCCCTGACACCAAGTTTACCCATCAGACACCTGGAACACCAGGTTTACCCATCGGACCTCCGGATCTGCAGATCTGGGATCCAAATTCAATCCCTGGCTGAAGTGAATGCTGCACCTCTTTGGCAGGGCTCAGCCCAGAGCCACCTCCTGACCTGCAAAGCATCCCCTGCCCCAGCCAGGCTGGCAGCCCTGTGCAGAGCTGTGCAGTGGCTGAGCTGCTGTTCATTGCGTCCTCCTGTGTGTCTGCGTGTTAGCTTTAGTGCTGCTAGGGATACTGTGCTGTAGTGTGATTAATCAAGTGTCAGGATGCTTACAGCACTGTACAGACAACTTTTATTAACTGCTATTTAAATGGAGATAGCTTTGTTGCTGTAATGGGTTCAGCCAAGCCTTCCCAAACCAGCTCTGAGCTGTGCAGGCAGCCTGGCAGAACCATCCTATGTGTGGATCTCACAGAGCGAGGGCTTCTTTTGCCTATTTTAAATGCAGGAAGAGATGCTCTGTGGCTTCAGACTGTAATATAAAATAATAAATGAATTTCCATGAGGGAGAAATAAAACAATCCTAACTGGCCTGCAGGAGTGCAGGGCTCAGTGCTCCCTGCTGCTCTGGGCATAGCAGGGGTGCAGCTGGAGATGGTGCCATGCTGAGCTGTGCCACATTGTGCTGTGCTATGTGCAGCTGTGCCGCAATGAGTTGTGTCATGCTACGCCACGTTGTGCTGTGCCACACTGTGCCGTGCAACGCTGTGCCATGCTGTGCCATGCTGAGCTGTGCCATGCTGGGCTGTGCTGTGCCATACTGTGCTGGGCTGTGCTGTGCCGTGCTGTGTCATGCTGTAATGGGCTGTGTTGTGCTGTGCCATGGTGTGTCACCCCGTGCTGTGCTGTGCCACACTGCTGTGCCATGATGTACTGTGCTGTGCCACTTTGTGCTGTGCCACTTTGTGCTATGCCACACTGTGCTGTGCTGTGCCACTGCGCTGTGCCACAACGAGCTCTGCCACAATGAGCTGTGCCATGCTGTGTCGTGCTGTACTGGGCTGTGCTGTGCCGTGCTGTGCCATGCTGTGCCACCCTATGCTGTGCCTTGTTGTGCCATGCTGTGCTGTGCCATGCTGTACTGTGCTGTGCCACTTTGTGCTATGCCACACTATGCTGTGCTGTGCCACTGTGCTGTGCCACCCAATGCTCTGCCATGCTGTGCCACCCTGTGCTGTGCCACTGTGCTGTGCCACTGTGCTGTGCCGTACTGTTTTGTGCTGTGCCACAGTGAGCTGTGTCATGCTATGCCATGTTGTGCTGTGCCACACTGTGCCATGCAACGCTGTGCCATGTTGTGCCACACTGTGCTGTGCCATGCTGGGCTATGATGTGCTGTGCCACAACGAGCTGTGCTGTGCCACTGTGCTGTGCCATGCTGTGTCGTGATGTACTGAGCTGTGCTGTACCATGCTGTGCCACCCTATGCCATGCTGTGCCACACTGCAGTGTGCCATGCTGTGCTGTGCCATGTTGGGTTGTGCCATGCTGTGCTGTGCCATGTTAAGCTGTGCCGTGCTGTGCTGTGCCACCCTATGCTGTGCCACACTGTGC
>JAPSGF010000060.1:1503708-1528496 GCA_035772895.1 Perdix hodgsoniae | reverse complement strand
CATGCTGTGCTGTGCCATGTTAAGCTGTGCCATGCTGTGCTGTGCCACCCTATGCTGTGCCATGCTGTGCTGTGCCATATTGAGCTGCACCACAATGAGCTGTGCTGTGCCATGCTGAGCTGTGCCACCCTATGCTGTGCCATGTTAAGCTGTGCCATGCTGTGCTGTGCCACCCTCTGCTGTGCCATGCTGCACCACACTATGCTGCACCATTTTGAGCTATGCCACACTGTGCTGTGCCACGTTGAGCTGTGCTGTGTTGTGTTGTGCCACCCAATGCTGTGCTGTGCCATGCTGTGCTTTGCCACATTGAGCTGCACTGCAATGAGCTGTGCTGTGCCATGCAGAGCCATGCAGTCAGGCCGGGATGGCATTTGGGATGTAGCCACACTGCATGCAAGAACACCAGAATGTTAATGCATTTCTCTCCAGTGCTCTGTAGTGTTTATCTTATTTACACCACGTAGAAGGTCTAAAATTGCACAGCCTGTAATTGGGCATGGAGATAAGCTCAGATTGATGAGCAGAGATAAGCTCTGCTTCTGCATTCCTGCTGTTATCTGACAGCCCTGGGGAGCAGCAGTGGCTGCACTGTGCGGCTCATTGATGTGGCACTGGGAACCCGCGTGAACTATCACCATCCATCCCCAGAACTGGGAAAAAAAGGAGGTCCAGGCGTTCCAAAACCTCGCACAGATGGGTTTGCAGTGCTTTAGAAATAACCTAAGGACGGGTCTGTGCGCTGCAGACGCCCCGTCCCTACACGGCGCAATGGAAATGAGTGGTGGGAAACGGGAGGAACGACAGGAGGAGGTGCCACGAAAAAAACAGATCGGTCAAAACACGAAGAGTTCAAATATGGAAAGAAAAAGCGTCGTGCAAAAGAGAACGGGCCGGGACCGCCGCGGCGCTCCGGAGCGCTGAGAAGCCGCGCTGGGGCGGAGCTGCAGGGCAGGGCGTCGGCCGCGCGGGGGCGCTGCGGAGCCACGCTCAGCTCTGGCCGGGCACGGCGCCGAGAGCGTCGCGGGGGGGCGCTGTGGGAGACGCGAGGAGAGGGCGGGGTTCGGCTGGGGCCCCGGACAGCGCCCTCGCCCGGAGCGGCCCCGTCCCCCCGCCCGCGCCGGAAATGACGCGCCAATCACGGCCGCCCGCTCTCTCCGCCGCCGCCGCCGCGAACAAAAGGGATTTCAGCCCGCGCCCCGCCCCCCGCTCCCCGCTCCAGCCTTCCGATTGGCTGCTCCCGCCGCCGCCGGCCGGGCCACGCCCTCTCCCCGCCTCCCTGACGGCGGATTGGTCCGCGAGCGGCCCCGGCGGCGGCGCTGATTGGCGGGCGGGCCAATCCTTCAGCGGGTACCGCGCAGGGGCGGGGCTGCACGGGCGCGGGGCTGAACGGCGGCGGCGGCGGCGCGGGCCGGGCAGGGCAGGCAGGGCAGGGCAGGTCGGTGCTGCGGGCGGCGCGGCTCCGGGGGGCGGCGGAGGCGCGGTCCGTTTTCGGCGGTGCTGTTCCGTCTGGAGGGACCGCGGCAGGTGCGCGCCGGTGGGGCCGGGCTGCGGGCTGCGGGTGGGGCGGGGGGCGGCACCGCCGGGATGCGGGGGGCTCGGCGCGGGATGCGGGGCGGATGAGCGGCGATCCCGGCCCGCTGTGTGCGGGCGGCGTTGGTACCGCCCCGTCCGTCCGTCCGTCCGCTGCCCCTCCGCGTTCCCGTGGGCGATCCGGGCCGTCACCGCCCCCTCGATGCCGCCCCTCCCCGGGGACGGGAGAACGGCTACGGGCGTGCGGGCCGGGCGGGAGGAGAAGCGGAGCGGTGCCGTCCGTGGGGCTGAGCCGGCGGTGCGGGGTGGGAGCGCTGGGTTGGGGTCGGTTCAGGAGACGCCGCGATGGGGAGGAAGTTTACCTTTAGGCGTTATCCGTGTTTACGCTGCGAGCCGTCGCTCGTTGCCCAAAGATGGGGGTTTATCTCCGGCTGAGGGATAATGTTTATGTCAATAGACTAAATAACGCCGTCCTCGCGGTCTGCGGTCTGCCCGGGTGCGCTGCTCGGGTTGGGTCACTGAATGTGGAAGGAAGGGATGTCATTCAGAGGGACCTCAACAGGCTCAAAAGTGGGCATGGGTGAATCTAAGGAGGTTGGATACAGCGCAGTGCAAGGTCTGGCACTTGGGCTGGAGGAATCCCTGGGATTTATACAGACTGGAAGGAGCAGTGCTTGAGAGCAGCCCTGCAGAGAAGGACCCGGGGTCCTGATGGGTGAAAACTGAACATGAGCCAGCAGTGTGTGATTACAGCTGGGAAAGCAAATGGGATCCTGGGCTCCATCAGCAGAGGGGTGGCCAGCAGGGACAGGGAGGTGATTGTCCCTCTCTGCTCTGCTCTTGTGAGGCCCCATCTGCAGCACTGAGTCCAGGGCTGGAGCCCCCAGTACGAGACAGACAGGGAGCTGTTGGAGAGGGTCCAGAGGAGCCACAAAGATGAGCAGGGGGCTACAAAGACAGGCTGAGGGAGCTGGGCTTGTTCAGCCTGGAGGAAAGAAGGCTGTGGGGTGACCTCATTGCAGCCTTCAGTGCCTAAAGGGAGCCTGCAAACAGGAGGGGAATCAGCTCTTGGAAAAGGTTGATAACAGCAGGACAAGGGGAAATGGTTTGAAGTTGAGGGAGGGAAGATTGGGGTTGGATGTCAGGGGGAAGTTCTTGGCTATGAGAGCGGTGAGGTGCTGGAACAGCTGCCCAGAGAGGCTGTGGGTGCCCCGTCCATCCCTGGAGGTGTTCAAGGCCAGGTTGGATGGGGCCCTGGGCAGCCTGGGCTGGTATGAAATGGGGAGGTTGGTGGCCCTGCGTGTGGTGGGGGGTTGGAGCTTTGTGATCCTTGAGCTTCCTTCCAACCCTGGCCAGTCTGTGATTCTGTAATGTAAAGGACAGTGAGCCTTGTGGGGCTTCCAGACCTCGTTCTGATGTGAAATGGGATGATGGTGCTTCTCTTGGGTGATGGGGCCAGGCAGCACAGAGCAGTGGTGGAACAGAGCTGCCATGATTTGTTCATGAGGGCCGAGAGAAGGGATGTGTGCCCGTGCCTGGGGCCTGGGGAGGGTGGGCTCAGGGGTCGGTGCTGCAGGGGCTCAGAGCTGTGTGTTTATCAGCTCTTTGGGCCGAGTGCTGAGCTCTGCACAGCACAGCCACAGGGCTGCTGCTGCGTGAGTGCTGCTGTGCTTTGCTTTGCTTCTGGGAGTGCACACAGGGTGTATTTCAGGGCAGGGCTTGTTTCTCTTGTGAAGCTGATTAAAGAGTGTAAGCACGGAGGCACGTTAAGAATAGCACGGCTTATTTCTTCTAACGCAGAAGTGTGAGTCACAACGGGGGCATTTAGCATATAGAAGCCATTAGTGCCTGCAGTGGCTGCAGCTGCTGGTTGCCCTCCGCCACTCGGGGCAGATGGAGCTTCAGCATCACTGCTTTGGGAGAGGAGTGCAGCTCTGTTTTGCTGGGGCCGGTGTTGGCTGTGGTGCTCACAGCCCCTTGGTGCTGGGCTCAGAGCAGCAGCAGTGATGGGGCGGCCGTAGGAACGCTGCCTTTCTGTGCAGCTGCTGCCCAAAGCACGGGGCAACTGCGTGGTGAGAGATGTGCCTGATGAGCAGAGCTGGCACAAAGCAAACCTGTCATTTCTCCTGCTGTGCGAAGGCTGCTTGCTCCTCTGCAAGCAGAACTTTCTGTTCCCAGCAACTGGAAAACTGCTGTGCTGTAAACAAGACAGAACTTGTATTTGTGCATGATTCTCCAGAGGCACCGCTATGCAAATGGGTTGTGAAGTAGCAAAGGCTCCAGAAAAATCAGAGTTCAGCTGAATGTTGTGGGGGTTAAACCCTCCCACTGACCTCTGCTGTGGGGTTGGGGCTCTGAGTGGCTCCTTTGTCCCACAGTTTTTTTTTGACCAACCTGCAGAGCGTGACACTGTCAGCATGAGCAGTATTTCCATCAGGGGTGAGGGTTTAGTAGGAGAAATGACAGTTGTTGTTTGCTAATGAAGTAATATAACACAGAGGTGTAGTAGAGGCCAATGTAAGTGTGTTGGCAGAGGTATAGAAGAGGTCAAAAACAGCTTTCTGTGCGTGGAGTTCAGGTGTCGGATCCTCATTCTTGCATGAGCGGTGAAGTTATGTTTAATAAAGGATGGCAGTATTGAAAGAATAGTAATTAAATGCATGCTTTCTGTGGCATTGATTTTTTTTCTTCTTCTTTTTTTTCTCCTTTGGGCCTGTTCCATTAGCAGTGCATAACAGCACTCCTCCGCCCTGTACTGCAGTGTTAACCTCACCATTGGGTTTGTGGAGGTGGCCCAAGCTGGGCTGCATTCATCACTGCCTTCAGCCTCGGCGCTGTTTGCAGCTCTGGGATCCAGCTGTGCAACCCACAGTAGCACTGCTTCTAAATATCCCTGCTGGCCCATTTAAGCAGTTCCTGGTGAAGGTTGTGCAGCTGCATTGGCCCTTAGGCTCTGCCTGCACCATTTAGGTGTGCATATGTTGGTGACCCTTTGGGGAAGAGGTGAAAAATGAACCTTCTGCAGCCGGTCTTTGGAGCTGTGGAGAGCAAAGCATTCGTGTTGTGTGTGCTCTGCTTTCCCACAGGGAAGCTGCGGGCTGGAAAACTGGGAGCTGAAGTTAAATAGAGATGATGCGTCACAGCGTCGTGTGCGAGGTGTTTCTGCGTGTATTGAAATGGCTGTTCTGCCTTCTGTTTTTCAGGTTTTCAGGATGAATCTGGAAAAACTCAGCAAACCAGAACTACTGACGCTGTTTAGCATTCTGGAGGGAGAGTTAGAAGCAAGGGATCTTGTCATAGAAGCCTTAAAGGTATGTTGTAAGTAACTCTGATAAGGGACAAATGTCAACAGTGCTGCTGGTTTAGGATCCTATTTTGGTACCAGCAGTATTAGATAAGTGCTGTCTATTGCTCTGTGTCTCCAAATCTGTTGTAAGCTTGCTGCAGTTTCAGTGTTCAACTGCAGTGCTGCATGTGTGCTTTTGTCAGTCCTGATAAAGAGTTCTGCTGTCCCAAGAAAAGAAGAAGGTCTGCTAGACTTCCTCTGCTGGTTGTGTTCTGACTTAGTAGGGAAGGAGTCCTAAAGCAGGACATCCCTCCAGGAGGGAGCACAGATGAGTTCTTTGCTGAGAATAACATCACATGAAGAAAAAAGCCTCCGTGGCTTTGCATTATGCTAAGCTGATGTGAGCAGGTGCTGCTGGCAGGGTGCTGTGTGTCCCTCCTGACTCCTTTCTGCCCCCCCCTCTGCTCCAGGGTGCTTTGCTGGCACTCAGCCTGAGGAACTGAAAAATCCCCCTTTGGCTGGAAACCATTTTGTTGCTTGTTTTCCCCTCTGTGGATTGAAAAGCAAGAGATCTCTCTGGCTGCGTCGAGGTGGCACCTTCCCTGCTGCAGTGCAAGGCAGGAGTGGCTGTCATGCATTCTCCACGATTGCCACAGATATCCGGGGGATGCTGAGTGCTGACAAACCTGATTTTCATCCGTGATTTGGTGCTGCCAGCCAACGATTGCATCTGTTTATGCTCTGACAGCTGTAATTATTTGAGTACAGCAATGAGCTCAGGTGGGAACGGGCTCCTCCCGGCGTGGCTGTGCAGCTCTGCTGGGTGTGCGCTCACACAGGGCTGTCGGGGGGACCATAATTCCTGTCCTGTCACACGTTGTCACCAATAAGAATTAAGATGTTCTGCAGGTTTGATCTGTCAGCAGCCAGACGCGCATGGCTCAGTAATGCCTGTAGCTGGCTATGTGCAAATCCTTCTCTAAACTACACAAGCACTTGTTGTGGTTAGGCCACATCTAGCTAACGCAAATAGCAGTTAATCTTTCTGGTTTGCTCGTTAAAATTAAAGCATTCACCATCCAGAAGGAGGACATGGATTGTCACGGGTCTGTCTGCACGAGATGCAGGCAGTACCAGCGTGTGGTTTCAAATCTGCTGTTTGTTTTCCCGTACTGAACGTAATGCTGACAGTTTCAGTTCTTGCTGAGCAGCTTCCACTTGGTGCTGGCTGTGCTGAGTTGCGTGAAGGCTTTTGGCTTCCCTCTTGTAATGCTCAGCTTCGTGCTGCTGTCGTGCCCTTGTGTCTTTATTAGGTGTTTCTTGGCGATTTGCCCCAGCTCCTTAGGAAGGAATGAACAAAATCCTGCCTTTGGCAGCCTGACTTTTATCTGTGCTGGGTGAGACTTGTGTGGATTGGAAACCTTGGGGTGAGCGTGCACGGGGTGCAGGCTGCATGGTTCACTGGAACAGGTTGCACAAGCAGGCTGTGGATGCCCCATCCCTGCAGGCATTCAGGGCCAGGCTGGATGTGGCTCTGGGCAGCCTGGGCTGCTGGTTGGCGACCTGCACACAGCAGGGGGGTTGAAATGAGATGAGCGTTGTGGTCCTTTTCAACCCAGGCCACTCTATGGCATTTCTGGCCTTTTGAACTGTTCTTGCAGTCATTGCATTTGGTGAACTTTGGTACTGATGCCTGAAGGTGGCACAGTGCCATGAAGAGAACCCATCCTCCAGAGTGGTTCTGTGCCTCCCATTTCAGGGAGCAGCATCACAGGGCTGCACTTCGCTCTAACCTGGCTTTGCTTCAACTTCCTTACTGCCTCCTCAGAGAGGGAAACTACTCAGGGGACGGGGCTCTGTGATTATGGCACATCCATAGGAGTGGTTGAGGTGCTGTCAGGTACAGCCCTGCCCCTTTAGAACAGCTGGGATATTCACACTCTTACTGCCACTTTATTTTGCTGATGGCAGCCTTGTCGTGTAGGAGCAACACTGCTGCCCTCCCAAACCACGTGCAGTGCACACAGGGGAGCACTGAGGACCACTGCAGGGAATGTTGCTCCATTCCATAGGCATTCCATGCACATCTTCCTGTTGAAATTTAACCTGCAGTTCCCTCCTGCAGGAGGAGTTTAGCACGGTTCAAATGCCTTTTGGCACAGATTGCCTGGGACTCATAACTGAGGAGCAATTAAATGAAAGCTGTAAGCTGTACCTGGTGGTTGCACAGCACCAAACACCAAGCTGTCCCTGGGCTGGTTTGACCTCCAATTCAAGTTTAATACTTCTGACCCCTTTGGGTTCTGGAGGCAGACCCTATGTTACCTTGGAGGAAAGAGCAAGAGCTTGCATAGGAAAAGTGCCCTCATTTGTCAACTTGTAATTTGATTATAGCACAGCCTGCACTAATTGATATCCTGTGTGCTTAAAGGAAAGCATTCACCATCTGGCATTTAGCAGAGGATCCATGCACACAGATGACAGATCCCAAAATAGCTTTCCCCTTCCATGAGGTCCCCCTGCCTGGCACTTTGCTCCTCCACACCTCAGTCCTGCCTGCCCGGTTCCAAGGCTCAGCTGGGGAGGTTTAGAGGGGGATGGAGGCACAGCTCAGGTGCTCGGATTCCAATTATAAAGAGCAATTGTTAGGTCAGCTCTAATGAATGCCTCTCCCTATTCCAACTTGCCCTCGCTGTCTTCTCTGTTTAACCAAAAATCGCTTCCTGTCCACTGCATAAATCTCGGTGTTCTCTGCAGAGCAGCCCTTAAATCTCCTTTCCCGTCGTCGTAATCATATTTAAATCATCCAAAAAGCCCAGATGCTGTCAGGGTTGCTCAATGCTGCGGGCAGGGCTCTCGCTCTGCATGCACAGACTGCCGGTGGGTTTGCTGAGAGCCGTTTGGTATTTCCCTGTCTGGGTGGGTAATTCAGAGCACAGTTCCCTGCTCCTCAAATGAGAGTCCTCTGAACGCTGGAAATGAAGTTCTGTTTATTTTTGGAGAAGAGGAAGCAGCTTTGTGGCAGATGCCTTTGTGGTAAGGTCGGAGGCAGTGTGCATTGGAGCAGAAACTGTTCTGTGCTGAGGACCGTGTGCTGGAGTTCCTTGCTTCCCTTCCAACCTGGGTAATTGGCAGTATTAATGCACTGCACAATTAAACGTCCATTTGTCAGTGGCTTTGGAGGTTTACTTACAGTGCACTTCACAAACAAAGGCATCCACCCCCTTGTTTCCACAGGAAAAAGTTCAGCAATGTAAAGAAAAAAAACCCCACTACAGGTGCCCTTAACCTCTCGCAGGTGGGGCAGAGTGAGCTTTCCACAGGGCTTGTAGAGCAGCTGAGATCCAGCAGGGTTCTGCATGATCTGCAACGCCAGCTTTTCTGACTGCTGTTCCTACAGCTTTGGGGGCTGGCACTGAGATGGGGAGCTGCAGTTCCCTGCCGCCCCGTGTTTGTCGAGAACGTTTCTCCCGTTGTTCAGAGCTGATAACAGCCCTCAGGTGGGCACGTGCTCCTGTTGGTTTGCGGCGTGATGGTGGTGGCTCAGAGGGCTCTGTGTGAGCGACGTCCCTTCTGCTGCGTGCTGCCATCAGCACGGTGAGCTGCGCTGGGCCCCCAACCCTCCTGGACTTCCAGGCTCCACGGAACAAAGCTAATAAGGAAGTTGGAGGCAGGGAGGAGCTATTTACAGATTGTGCCACTCTGCAACGTGAAGGAGGAACTCCTGTGCGTGTTTGTGCTGCCTGTGCTGTAAGTGTGGTTAATTAACACGTGTTTGTGTCGTGCCCTGAGTTCAATCCCACGCTCCGGCATCGCGGCCCACGGCGTGTCCAGAAAAACACTTGGAAATTCCCCTCTTGGTGTTCCAGTAAAATGAGTTGTAAGAATTACTGAAGGCAGAGAAAATGCTGTCTCATAAACAAGGCTTCAGTAAAAGGAAATCTTTTATTAAAGGGGAAGGAGAAAAAAAAAGAAAAAGATGGGAAAAATTCAGCCCGAAGCAGCGCAGAAATCCCAGGAGAAAACAGTCTCTTGTTGCACAGCGAGGCTTTGCTTTGCTCATCTGCACGGGAATCAACCCTCCAGCTCTGGATGTATTGGCAGCAGAAGCACAGATATTTGAGGTGATACAGAGATCTGGTTGCCCCTTCCCTCTGAGAGCAGCTGGAGTTGTGGGATGTGTATAGAATGTCATCTCTGCTTTTCCAGATGGAATCCTGTATTCCTGGCTTAGCAGTGCTTTTTGTCAAAGGGCTTTTTTTTTGCTCTGAAGCTTCATTTCCAGTGGGTTTCTGTTACAGTCGGTGGGATCTGAGATCTAAGCTGATTTTTCCACGCTGAGCTCATTTGTGGAGTATTTCTCTCCCACCATTGAGCTGCTGCTGTTTGGAAAGTTGAACAAAAAGTGCATTTAAGACTGAATTCCAGTTCAGACAGGGCGAAGGCTGCTGGAGCTGTTTGCATGTAACCCTGGTGTGATGGGAGGGCATTGGGGGAACGGACGGCCCCAAAGCTGTGCAGGATCACCCTTGGGGTGACTGCAGTGTGGCATTCCTGGGACTGGTCCCCCATCATCCCGTGGTGGCCGTGGCTCCTCGTGGCCCTGCAGGACTCAGTTTCACCTGCAGATCTGCGTTTTCAGGTGCGTGGTGGCCCAGATGTCAAAGCAGCACCGTAAACCAGCAGCCTGTGATGTAGGGTGAGCTGGTTACAGGGTATTCCTTGCACTTGGGACAGCTTTAATTCGTGTCGGTGCTCTGCTGGACTTCACAGTGCCATCAGTGCTGTGACAGCTCATCCGGCCGTCGGGCTCCTTCAGGAAAGTACTGAGTTGCTCAAAGCAGCAAGGAGGAACTTCTTGTTCTTTCCCAGCAGGAAATAAACTGCCCGACCTGCAGCACAGCTCAGAGCCCAGTGCTGACCATGAGCATGGGTTGGACTGCAGCTATTTCTGCAAGCACTTGAATGCATGAGAACCAGAGGCTGCGTGCAGCAGCTGTGAACCTCACTGGTGGTAAATCCCAGTTCCTTGAGCTTCGATTGGGAAGAAGGACCAGAAGCAAACTTAAGGGCTGCCCTGCTGTCCAGCCAGGGGCACAGCACTGCTTGGGGTGTCCCCAAGGGCTCACCTGGTGGGCAGCTCCTCTGCCAGCTGCAGGCATGCCATGCCTGAGTCACTTTCACATCCCCTGGACTCTTGGAGAGAGGTTTGCTTGAGTCATTTTTATGAATTCTTCAGAATAGCTGAAGCTCCCCACCCCTGCACCAAAAAAAAAACCAACACAAAAAGTCTGTGTTTTTTCCTGTGATTCACTAACCCAGGGGTGGCTCATTATCCAGGGCTGCCCTCCCATTTCCAGGGCTAAGCCTTTCCTTCCTCTTTTTATTATTATTTTTTTTTCCCCAAATGTAAAGTTGGGACGGTATCTGAAGCTCTGATCAAACACACACAGACCCGTCACACCCACCTTTCCCAGGAAGAGACGAGCAGTGCTTGGGAGCACGTTTGTTTGCTGCAAGGGTTGGAATTCAGCTCCAAATCAGTCTGATGGGACAAATGGCTCCGAGTGGGTCTGACTGTGGAGGAGGCATGGAGAGAGAAGTGCTTTTGTTGTTCCTTTTTCCAAGGCAACCCATACGTTTTTCCCCTCAGAGAGAGCAGTGGTTGCCTTTGATTGCTATTTTTTTCCCATGCTAATCACGTGGCTGCTTCTTAGAGTATAAACAGGACTGAGAACTCTCTGCTGGTCTTTGAGTGAAGATTTAATGTGCATCACGTCGGTCCTCCGAGCCATACAGTTCTGTTACATCAGTTTGCTTTTCTGCTCCAGCTGCAGTGTCTGGAGCACCACTCGCTGCTGTATGCTTGAGGGAAGCATTTTATTTCTCAGTGCTGTTTATTGAGATGTCAAAAAGCACCCGTTCCAATGAAAAGAGAGCAGAGAAGGGAGTATTCCTCAGTCAGGCTGGGGCTCTCCTACCTAAAAGATGTCCTTAAGCAATCCTGTAAGAAATGGGTGACACCTGGTAATGGTTTGCCCTTCGTGTTCCTGCTGAGGAAGTGCACAGCCATGCTGCCTTTCTGTGTTCAAAGTGCCCTCATCAGCAACGTCATAAAATCATAGAATGGCCTGAGCTGAAAGATCAGAGCTCATCCAGTTTCAACCCCCTGCCATGTGCAGGGTCACCAACCAGCAGACCAGGCTGCCCAGAGCCACATCCACGTCCATCCATGGCCCATCTACAGATGGGTCAACTGCTTGACTGCCTTCTGCCGTATGAATTACTGCCTTGTTCTGATCTGTTAGCTGAGTGCTTTTAACATGATGCACATGACACAGCAGGTAGATGGGATATCGTGGGTCAGACTGCTGGGATTTCTTTACCTTTAAGTGGAAAATCAGGGAAGGGGGGATCTGAGCTATCAACAGTTTTCCTTTTTTCGTGTAGCCAAGGGTTGTATTATAAGTCTATTGAAATGCCAATTTGTTTTGATACGGCAGGCCCAGCACAGAGACACCTTCATTGAAGAACGCTATGGAAAGTACAACATCAGTGATCCATTAATGGCTTTGCAGAGAGATTTTGAGGCCCTGAAGGAGGCGAATCATGGTGAAAAGCAGCCAGTATGCACCAATCCCTTATCTATCCTGAAGGTGGTGATGAAACACTGCAAGAATATGCAGGAAAGAATGTTATCCCAACTAGCTGCTGCAGAAAGCAGGCACAGAAAGGTACGTTTTGCTTCAAATAAGCTACGCAGAACTCAGTAGTTGCATTTTGAAAGTGTGTTGGTTTCAATAAAAGCACTGAAATGCCTTGGATTTTGGTGACTGAAAGGACCGTGCACCTTCATGTGAGCTTTTTGCCACTCTGTGTGATGCAACTTGGAGGCTCAACAACTGTAATGATAACATTTGACATGTATTCAAGAGGTTTCTATTAGAGGACATGCAGAAGGAATTAGCTTGCCCAGAACCAAGAGGTGTAGTACCAAATGTAAGAGAATTCCTGGATGGTTGAATTCTCAGCAGACATCACTGTTCTCCATGATCATCAAGGATCTGGTACCGTATACTGATGGGAGAGTGCCTCCTATAAGATGAGCTTTCCTAACACAGTGTGACATGGCCAAAGCTGCTGTTTGGTCTCTTTAGTAACTCACTTGTACACGAAGTGCACCTTGAATGTGGTGCCATCAGTGATTTTCTATCAGGCTTCTTCCCATAGGTTTGCCCATCTGGCACACCTTAGGTTATTAGAGGAGGATAAAGCCACAGTGTTCAGAACTCAAAGCCCCACTGCAGTGTATTCTCTTCATGTAACTACGTAGCTCTTAAAAAAACAAACACACATCTGTGTTTACGTGGGGTTCTTCTTTGTGCTGCAGTAAATCTGAACGAGCCAAATGATATTGAAATATTTGGTTCTGCTGCCTGGTCAGGGCTGAGAGGAAATAGCCAGGAGTGTGTCACTGGAATCTGCACCTGGGAAGAGCCCTCAGGTGCACCTCTAGGACCTGCATTGCAGCACTGTGCTTCAACCTCTTCACACAGAATCCTAGAATGGCCTGGGTTGCAAAGACCCACAGTGCTCACCCAGTTCCAACCCCCTGCTGTGTGCAGGGTCACCAACCAGCAGCCCAGGCTGCCCAGAGCCACATCCAGCCTGGCCTTGAATGCCTGCAGGGATGGGGCATCCACAGCCTCCTTGGGCAACCTGTGAACAGTGCTTCACATACTGAAAAGTAGCTGGGATTTTGCCTTTACTTGCATCAGAGTGGCACCTAGCAGCTAGCTTTACAGCACCAAAGTCAAGTATATTTTTAGCTACTGCATCTGTTTTGATGGGGATAAAACAGAGCGAGGTTCTTTCAGTCTGTGAGGAGCATGAAGCATTCCTGATGCAGCAACTTCACAGTGATGTGAGCAGCCAGCTGGGCTTCCCATTGCTGTGCTGAGTGCTGGCAGCTGGAGCTCTCAGCTGCCCGTTGGTGCTGGGAGTCATAGGAAGCATGATGTGTGTCACCTTTCAGACAAGAATCCAGCTAAATATTCACAGGAAAATCAGATCACCCCCCCCTTTTCTTCTAATAAAAAGGTTCCCTGTGTACTTGAAAAGATATGCAAGCATTGTTTGGAAGCCTAAATTGCAGGAAGGCTGAGAAGCTGCTGTAAATTCCTGGTGACTGTTTTTGGAAAGCCTGCAGGCTGATGCAAACTCACCCAAGAGACTCCACCATATTTGGCTTTCTTCTTGTTGAATTAATAGAATTTCAGTTGTTCATCTACTTCAGCATAAAAAACTGAAGGAGCTCCTTAACCGGGTCCTTATGGCAAGCAGTTTCATTTCAAGAGCTCATCTTGTTCTGAAGTGGAAGAGCAAATGAATGTTCTTTAAAATAAACTTCGCTCTGCAGTCCTCAGATGGGGCAATCTGTGTGCAGGCTGCAGCCTGTTGTGCCCTGTGCTCTGCTCCTGCTGGCTTCGTTGGAGGTGCAGGCAGGAGGTGCTGATGAGGGCACAGCACAGCCAGTGGCAGGTAAGGTACAGCCAGTAGTGACAGATAACAGCAGCCTCTGGGCTGCTGTGCAGGGGTGAGGAGGAGCACGCAATGCAGCCCGGCTCTTAGGGAATAAAGTGAGGACTTGGGAAGCGTGGGATTTTTTCTTGCATCTTTCTGGCCCAACTGTGAAATAATGACAGTGTGACTCGTCCAAAAGCTGCTCGTTTGTATTTGGAGTTGTGCTCAGATGTCTGAGGCCGCAGTGGTGGTTCTTTCATATAAGCTGGCTGCAGAGTGGGCGCAGCTCTCTGTGTTTTGCTCAGCCTTCTGAGCACAGCAGGGCGCTGTGGTGACCAATGTTTGCTTGGCAGGTGATCCTGGACCTGGAGGAGGAGAGGCAGAGGCATGCCCAGGACACGGCAGAGGGGGATGATGTCACCTACATGCTGGAGAAGGAGCGGGAGAGGCTCACCCAGCAGGTACAGCCTGTGACTTCTGGGCCCAGATCACACCTCAGTGTCAAAAGAGTATCAGGGTCTTGCTGCTCCGTAAGGCTATCCCAGCTTTTATCATTTCAGTAGGAAAAACAGATTTAGTTTTCTGGTAAGCCGAGTGCTTTGCAATTTTACTTCAGCCTGAAATCTGTGCAGTTCTCAAGAGCAGAGCTCTGCTTACCAGTGATGATGCTTTCTAGTACTCAGAAATGAGAATAAGTCATGAAAGGTCTCCTAGGGGGATTGTTCAGAGATTATAATAAATATTTAAGCTGCTATTTTGTGTTACTGAAGCACTGCAGGCTTTAATAAACATACATAACACATCAGCACTTTAAATGCTTCTAAAAGGCAAACTGACAAAGCAGTAAATGGGGTGGAAGGAAGATTTGCTTCAGATCACCTGCTCAGATCAGCGCCTGGCAGCTGCGTACAGCTCACTGCCAACTGAATTCCAGATGCAGTGTAACCACTAGTAAGTAATAATCCTTAATACACGTGAACAGAGCTCCTTGTCGTACAAGGCTGTCCTGCAGACACCAGGAGCAGAACTGCTTTATTCACCTTAGGCATGGCCATCTTTCTCTGGGGAATGTTTCCAACGCGTGTAGTAACCCCTTTTGCTTTTGGGTTGTTATGCTCTGTTTACTTTCAGGAGGTGCTGTGTTTCCCTTACAGCCTCTCTTTGCTTCTCCCTTCCAGCTGGAGTTTGAAAAATCCCAGGTGAAAAAGTTTGAGAAAGAACAGAAGAAGCTCTCGAGTCAGTTGGAGGAGGAGAGGGCACGCCACAAGCAGCTGTCCTCCATGCTCGTTGTAGAGTGCAAGAAAGCCACTGCCAAAGCAGCAGAAGAGAGTCAGAAGACGGCAGAACTGAGCTTGAAACTGGAAAAAGAGAAGAGTAAGGTGAGTAAGCTGGAGGAGGAGCTGGCATCCAAGAGGAAGCGGGGCTTACAGATGGAAGCACAAGTAGAAAAGCAGCTCTCGGAGTTCGACATTGAAAGAGAACAGCTGAAAGCCAAGCTGAACAGAGAAGAGAACCGTACGAAAGCACTGAAAGAAGAAGTGGAAGCTCTGAAGAAAGCCCTGAAAGAGCTGGAGGCTGCCTGCCAGGAGCACGGTCCTACTGAGCCTTCGCAGCCAAGTCTGTCTGTGATGTCCAGAGGCATCGCTACTGACAGCCCTGCCATCAAGTCTGTGTCATGCCAGACCGAGTTTCCACAAGCAGACCGAGCAAATCCTGCTGGTGCAAGCAAAGCTGTGCACACTGCATTTCCCAGCCCTCCTACACCTACTAATTCCTATGCAAAATCTAATGGTCATTGTGACACTGACACGCAAGCAGGTGGTGAGCAGCTGCAGACGAGTGCTGCGGAGAGCCAAGCGCAGAAGGAGAAAGCCACTGGTGCAACACCAGAGAACATGGCTGAGAATGGAAATTCTCCCATAAGAACGGAGTCACCAGTGCACCTGCTGTCCCAGCTCCCTCCCAGCGGGGTAACCCTGTCTCCCAGCAGCACGGCTGCCTCCTCCCTCACACCTTCTCCGTGCTCCTCACCCGTTCTGAGCAAACGCTTGGTGGGAGCTCCTGCAGGCAGCCCTGGTTACCAGTCCTCCTACCAGGTGGGGATCAATCAGCGCTTCCACGCAGCTCGGCACAAGTTTCAGTCTCAAGCTGAACAGGACCATCAGTGCAGCGGCCTGCAGAGCCCACCGGCGAGGGATCTGTCTCCTACTCTAGCAGATAACTCTGCTGCCAAGCAGTTAGCACGCAACACGGTCACTCAGGTCCTGTCCAGATTTACCAGCCAGCAGGGACCCATTAAGCCCGTCTCCCCTAACAGCTCACCCTTCGGCACGGACTACCGAAATCTGGCAAATGCTGTGAGCCCTAAAAGTGAATCTGGTCACTCTCCGAGCCCTGGCAAGGTTTCCAGCCCTCTCAGCCCCTTGTCTCCTGGGATTAAGTCACCAACCATCCCTCGAGTGGAAAGAGGGAACCCTCCACCCATTCCTCCAAAGAAACCTGGCCTGGCTCAGTCTCCTGCTGCTCCAGCTCCGCTCACCAAAGCCTCTTCTCAGTCATCCTCCCTGGGTGCCCCCACGGACGTGGCAAGCAGTTGCTCCAACAATGCCGTGGTGTCCAATGGCAAAGACATTGAGATCCTCCTGCCAACCAGCAGCTAGTCTCCAGCACATGTGGATGTGACATTCCGTGGCTTAGCTGGAGCTGAGGCACTGTTTTTTTCCACTCTGTGTTATTTATTTCCATAGTAGCAGAATCTGTCTGTATAAAGCATTTAGTATTTTTTTTTTTCTTTTTTAATAGCTAGGAAAATATTTTTGTTTATGAAGAAACCTTAACTACAGCTATATACAGCAGCCTCAAAACGTCTCACGGCAACAGTCAAATCAATAACAAGAACCCTGCACTGGATCTTACCTATCAAGCTGAAGTGGGACTGAAACGCTACTTAGAAACTAAGCAGAAATAGCTTCTGCAGACTTTTTACTCCAGATGAACATTTTATATATATATATATATATATATATATATATATAAACAAAAAACAAAAAAAAAGTGCCTGAACTTAAGCCTGCATTCCAATATGAATGTGATCCTTTGGAAAAGGTGAGGATGGGGACCATCCAGCTGCAGGATCAAATCCTTCTGTGAGTCGTGAATGTTTAGGACGACACTGTTTTTGATTTTTTTCCATTTGCTGCAGTTAAATTAGCAAATGCCACGTGGGATTCTGTAAGGTGAGCACCAAACTGCTGCGGCAGCCACAGCCACGCTGCATCCCTCAGGATGGGTTTTGGTCCTGGGGTAGAACTGAGCAGTACAACCCACTTCCCTTTCTGTATGTGAGGGCAGTGAGGTGCTGGAACAGAGAACTGTGGGTGCCCCCATCCCTGGAGGTCAGGTTGGCTGCCCTGTTGATGTGCTGGGGGGGCACCCAGCCCAGGGTAGGGGTTGGCACCAGGTGGTCTTTAAGGTCCTCTCCAGCCTCTGAGCCATTCTGTGATTCTGCATTCACTGTCCAAGCAGTTTATTTGCTTTCCTGTAGCACATCCCACGTGCTTTGATGGCTGAACTCCAGGTTCTGGTGTGTCCCTTTTAATTTCCACTTTCTTTAAGCATTCTACTGTTGTGTGTAGAACTTCTGAGAAAGGATCTTGCTATTACTTTATCAAGGTCTTGCTATTACTTGAAAACAAGAGAACCAAAACACTAGTCCATACGATGCAGGTTTTGGGTTTTTTTGCAATGTGGGATCATCTGCTCTACACAAAAGCAATAATTTTGTTCATCATTTGCACCCATGGCATCCAGCTGATCTGGAGTTAAGCTGTGGGTTTTTTGCCTTTCATTGGCTGCTGCGAATAGGGAACCAAATAATTGCTGTCCTACGTGTAGGTAGTGTCACACACAGACGTTAAGTGCACAGTACATTATCAAAGTCTGTTCTTGAGCCATTCCTGAATAAAAAGAGAGCATGGGAATTCTCTGAGATGAAAAATCATTTAGAGCAAGGGGCATGGGGGAAGTTGGAGGCAAGAAAAGCAGTGTGGACCCAAATGGGGCAGAGCAGCTGCTTCTGTGCAGGACACACAGCCCTCATTCTGCATGCAGTGCTTGGCTCCATGCAGCCAGCAGTGCCTGTGGGTGATGCTGGGGGGTGGAGGCAGAAAGCAAAAGTCTGAGTTCATTCCTCAGGTGTTGGCTGTGAGCTGATCCTGCACTCAGAAGCATCAGGTTGCCTGCAGCCGGAGCTGCTTTCTCCTTCAGCCTCGTTCAATATTTAATTAAACAAAACACGTCCCACTTTGCCATAGGAGAAACGCCCGGCGGCAGCTGGGAGGATGCACTGCTGTACCTTAATGAGTTCCCTGAGCTTTGGGTCTCTCTCTGTAGGAACATCAGAGCTGTGTGCTGCTTTCAAGTGGCTGCAGCCCGCAGTGCCCCCGCTGTCCTCCCTGCACAGGCATTCAGATCCATACCCACCTATCAGTCGCCCTCAAGTCGTGCTGTCGGGTGCCATAGTTCCTAACCCTGGGAGCAGCAGCAGCCCTTTGGGAAGCACATTTACTCCTCTTTTTAAACACTCGCAGCAGATTTGTTTTTTCCTCTTGGTGAGTGTAATCCTAGAGATGGATTTGGGCAGATGGATTCAGGCCCACGCGTGGCTTTTGATTCAAAAGCAAGGCTTTGCATACACTGCTTTAACACGTTCCTTTGCTTTTACGTTGATGTCGATTGTATTATCCCCCCTCCTTAGAGCTCTATAGAGAGGCTATGATGAAGTTTATTAGGAAATGCACTGAGTACTGTTTCTTCTAAAATACACTATGGGTAGGGGTATGCAGAAGAATGTATTTTTGCTAAGCAGCCGACCTTTGGGAGGGGGGAATTAAGCACAAAGATGGCAGTGGCTCCATTTAACTCAGTGAGGAGCTTAAAGGTAGAATGTCCGTGTAGACTCCGTGTGAAAGCAGCTAAATATCACCCCTAGGACTCACACCTGCTACAAGCAAGAGTTGTCACTGGAGAATGGAGTATAATGAAGTGCAAAGACGTGTACTCTAGTATTAATCCATTAACACTTGTACATTTGTAAAGCCAAACGTACCGAGCTGAAGTCTTTAATCATTTTTATAGCTGACGGCATTAAACGTGTTAAACATTCGTATGATCAATAAAGGATTTTATTTTTAACATTGCTCGAGCTGCCCTTTGGAGCTGTGAGCCGTGCGAGGTCCGGCACTGCTCCCCCCGCTGCGGGGAGTGGGAAGGATGCGGCTTTTGGTGCCGCTGTGCGGGTTCGTCGTTCAGCTCTGAGCGCTCCGGTGTTGCGAGAGGAGAAACGCGAGCCTGGAGCTGCTGGAATGCGACGAACCTTCCTATAAACGACGACGCCCGTCGTGTTTTCGGGCGGTGCCGCGGTGCGTGCGGGAGGCACTGAGTCACCATCCCCGCACACACTGCGCCCATTCACCGCCCGGGGTGAACCCAGGGGCACAGCCGTGCAAAGCCCGGCACAGAGCGGCTCTGTTTTCCCGTTGAGGGCGGCGGGCAGAGCTGTGACTCACAGTTTCTCTATGTCAGCAGTCAGTCAAAGCGCAGCGCCCGTTCCCGTATCTGCCTGCGCCCGGGGCTGGGCTGGGAGTGCGGGGTTCGCTTTGGAGCGAGGGCTGCGGGCTCTGGGCTGCTGCCGGGTTCTGTTTTGGAGAAAAGAAGAACGCGTCTTCGTTCGGTGCACGGATGGTCCCCTTTCACCTGGAATCAGCTGCGTTTATGTCAGCGCTTTTCTACGTGCCGCTGGGGGCAACGCTGCGGAGCGCCTCTGCTCCGCCGACGGAGACGGGCAAAACGAGGCGATTCCGGCCCAGGACGGGATGAAGAGCGCAGCAGCGGCCCCAATCGGGTGAGAAGGCTGGGTGCCCGTGAACGATCCTCAGCGGCTGCGGATCGGAGCTCAATGCAGCTCCCGCAGCGCTCCCTGCAGGCGCGGGGCGATGTGCCGTACGAGAGGAACCACCGCCGGCCGCCAGGGGGCGCTGCGTGCCCGGGGATGGCAGCGCGCGTCCCGTTGCGGTGCCGCTGAGGACGCGGTTCTGCTGCCCCGCATCGCTTCTCTGTGACCCAGCCCGGTACCCGTGCGCTGTTTGCACAACCCGGACCCGCTTTGGGCGCCGAGCTCTGCTGTGAAAAGTCTTCCTGCGATCGGTTTAGCGGCAGCTAAATGAGATGCGGGTGAGAGCTGCTCGCCCCATTGCTGCCGATCGCCCCCGGGCAACGGCTGTGTGCTGCAGCCCCTCCTCGGAGCTCCCCGCAGTGCTGTGCGTTTATCGCTGCTCTCCGTTTCTCCCTCTGTGCACCTGCAGGGCCACAGGTACGGCGGTGCTGGCAGGAGGTAATGCAACACGAAGCAGGGCTGACGGTCTCATCCTGCTCCCAAAACGGACGGGGCTTCCGGGAGCCGGCCGTGACCACAGCTGCCTCTCATCCGCAGAAGCCTCCCAGGGCAGCGCTTGATTAATGTTTTGTCACAGGAGGACGGCAAGAAGCTGCCATTAATAAATGCCCGCTCGGGGCAACGCCGCCGTGCCGTCCGTCCACGCTGCGCCGCGTGGTGCTGCGTTATGGGGCCGGGGGCAGCGGGTTGGGGTCAGCGCTGTCTGCCGGCAGGCATCGCCCGCGGAGGCTGTTTGTTTTTGTAGCAGCTGGATGTGTCTGGGAGGGATGGGAACGTCTCCTGTCACCCGTGGGCCGGGAGGAGGGCCGGCAGGGCAGGGATAAAACTCCTGACAAGTTTGGACTAGAGGGCGAGTTGATTAGCTGAGAGATGAAAATTCACAGCTCCGCTCTCGCGGGCCATGAGCTGCCGGAGATGTGTTTATGTGAGCGGAAGGCACCGCACAGGCGGCTGAGCCTCATGGCCGGGTCGGGGCAGGGCAGAGCCTGGCAGTGCCGGGGAACAGCAGCTCTGCTCCGTGCACGGGGAGGGGGCTGCGCGTTGCATCGCCGGTGCAGCACAAATGCAGTTGGCTGCCCTGCATCCAACGCTCCGGTGCTGCGTCCGTGCAAAGCATCGGGGGCTGCGGCTGATGGAAGCGAACGCTGTCGGGCGTGCGGAGCGCAGCCCTGCGTGGCTGCTGGGAGGGGCTGTGCTGATGGCTGTGGGGTTGGGGACAAGGATGTGGGCACCCCGTGCTGCTCTGCTGTTCGTTGCAGCCGAGGGTGAAGCGGAATGCGGCGGGGTGAGCACGGAGCACTGTCAGCTGATGGGCTGCGCTCACACCGTGTCTGATGGTACAGATTACACGATGATAGACAGAGATAAATGCATACAGCTGGAGGCAGGATCAATCCGTGCTCCACGATGTATAATTGTCTTGAAAATAAGATAATGACCGGCTCTTGGAATGCTTTGATCTTATCGGGAAGACAAGAAATACACTAATGGCTTTAATTAGACTTCAGGGATGAAATGAGTTCAGTCTCCTGGGTGAGCTGCTTTATGGAATTGACCATTGGTAGGGGGTAGAAAAGCTTTAATCAGATTGAGGCCCTTTGATACCTGTGGTGGTGTGTGTCCGTGTGTGATACATGGGGTGGGGGCTGTGCTCAGTGTGCCGGGCTGCCCTGGGGTCCTGAGCCCTGCTCAGATGTTCTCTGTGTGCTGGAGCTCCGCATGGCTGCGGCCACTTTTTGTGCAGAACAAAGCCCATTGCTGCGCCCGTGTGTTCAAACAGAGCTTCTCCTGGGTTGGGGAGCTCTGCTGGTTTTGTTCCTTGACTTCAAAAGGGGAATCAACAACAATTTATCAAAAAGCAGCGGAGAATCTGGTGGTTGTTTAATTTCACAACACAGGGCTACGGCCAGCTGCTCTGGCAGCAGGACAGCAAGTCGGCCATGCTCAAGCATCCTCAGTAAGCAATCCTCAATTACCACCGCTTAATTATTACACACAATGACTGCAGTCAAAGCAATGGGAAAGCTGCCGGCCTCTCCAGGAACGCATCTCTGCGTCGTCCCCCAGCACACGTGCAGTGAGTGCAGCTGAAGGCATAGGGCTGACTCAGCGCTGACTCACAGCTCTGCAGTGCTGGGTGGGGTGCAGGCTGTGGGCTGGGAGGGGGGCTGGGGGCTTCTTGGTGGGGGGTTCTGAGCTGCACCTGGCCCTGTGCTGCTGGCTGCTCTGAGTGCTGGAGCTGAACGTGTGGCTGTTATTCTTTCCAGTCTGTGTTTCTGCCTTGTTGTTGTAACTACAGGTTGGGGTTCTTTTGCAAGGCTAACATTAGCTGTCGTGTTTTCCTTTATGTTAATTTGTTAGTCTTAATTGAGCGGCCAGAAATAGGCTTAATAACAAGAGGTGTTGCCAAGGAAAGCACAGTTTCTCTCAGTGTGTACTGAGCAGCCAGGTGCGTGCATGGCAAACCTCCGGTGCAAGCCTCCAGTGCAAGCTTCTGGGACAAACCCCTGGTGCAAACTTCTGGTGCAGGCAGCCTCTGAGCACAGTGCTGCAGCTGGGGCCGCCCTGCAGTGGGTGCAGCAGCACTGGGCTCCCAGGAGCACGGGGATGATGACGGGTGCTTCTCCACGTATCACCATCTAACCAGAGCTGCAGCACTTGCCCTGCTGACACAGGTTGTGACGAATCACCTGGGGGTGTGAGGAAACTCTCCTTGCTGGGGCACAAGCACACACTCGTTTAGTAACATAATCTCTTAAAAGCAAAATCCCACAAATTCCTTTTTCTTCATGGAAAATGTTGCCTGGGGGAGAAACTCATAATGAAGGATGAAAGCTTAATCCTTGAGGTAGAACAGGACTTTGGGGAGGGAAGGAGTACAGACAGGGCTGGTGTTGAAGTATGGGGATGGCCGTAGTGGGGCTGGGGAGCAGCAGCCCTGGGGGGCTTCCCCAGGTGATGTTGGGGTCTCTGCCTGCAGTGCTGCCATGACAAATGCAGTGTTGGCTTTGGGTGCAGGGAAATGCTGCTGTGTGGTGATGGTGGGAGAGTAAATCGTGTTCTGTACCGGTGTAGCTTCCCGCTGGTTTCCCACCTATTTGCTATAGCGATGCTGGGGAGGGTCTTTAATCAAGATCAGGCTTTGACCACTGTAAAATAAAAGAGCAGTGTTTCTATAGATTTCTTTTTATGTCTCCTGGGCTGTGGGAAGGAAGCATGGCAAGGCATCGTGGTGGTAGTGCTGGCTCCCATGGGCAGAAGCAGCAACAGAAAGGCCGGGCAGCAAGACAATGTAGGCAGCAGCTCCATGCAGCCCCGCCGTGCCCTGGCTGATGGGGTCAGAGATGCAGGAATGGGATTTGGGTGTGTAGAAACCCACCATGCTGCAGGTAGGCCGTGCATGGTGAGGGAGGAGAGGCCATGCTGCTGGTGCCTCTGCATGTCATCTTATGTCACCACACGTCACCATTGCAGGTCATTGCATATGGCAGCCCATCCCCTGGCCTTGGGGCTTGCTCCCTGTCTGGCTGCTGTCCCCATGCCCAGGTCAGAGCCACCTCTGTGCACCTGTATCATAGAATCATAGCATCATAGAATGGTGTGGATTGAAAAAGCCCACAATGCTCATCCAGTTCCAACCCCCTGCTGTGTGCAGGTCACCAACCAGCAGCCCAGGCTGCCCAGAGCCACATCCAGCCTGGCCTTGAATGCCTGCAGGGATGGGGCATCCACAGCCTGCTTGGGCAACCTGTTCCAGTGCATCACCACCCTCCAAATATCTAACCTAAATTAGATGGTATGTGGTTCCCAAACGTCTCAGAGAAGGATGGCTGCAGGGCAGCGGTCCCTCCCAGCTCTCAGGTCCGTGTGCTCACAGCCAGCAGCATCCCCCAGCCTGCAGCACGCAGTCATTGAAGGACAAGCAGGACCTGCTTCCCTCACAGTGTTTTAATTCAGAAAAGCAGCGGTGGAGGTGGGGTTACACTCTCCAGAGCACAACCTGCTCTGGGTTTGCTCAGTGCACAGCGGTGGTGTTTACGGACGCGGATTCCAAAGCTCTCTGTTCTCAGGGTTGTGAAGATGTATTTCCTCTTGTGCCATTTCTCCTTCTGGCAGGCAGGCTCCCAGGTGGCTCTGGTGAGTGTCAAAGTGGGAAATAAAGTTGTTCACTGAAAAAAAAAAAAAAAAAAAAAAGAAAGAAAGAAAAAAGAAAAGAAAGAAAGAAAGAAAAAAAAAAAAAAAGAAGGAGAAAAAGAATTTTTTTAAAAAAAGGGAAAAAACAAAGTGCAGGCAGTGCAGAGCAGGAGCCCGGCCCGCAGCCCCACGGGACCAGCTTTGTGCTGAGTGCTGTGGGTGGAAACAGGAGCGCCGCGTGCTTCAGCCATGAGGCACTGAGCCCTGGCTGTGTGCTCGCAGCACTGCACGCCATGCGCTGCCCACCCTGCTGCTCTGTGCAGGGCAGTGCTGCAGCCCGGGGTGCAGCGTGGCACAGAGAAGGTGCAGCACAGCATCTCGGCCCCTTGCTGCCCTCCTCGCGGCCGGCCCGGGTCGCTGTGATGTTCCTGCAGGCGTTTGTGCCTGCGCCTCTTGGCTAATCTCTGCAGCCCTCATATTGCTGAAACAGATGACTGTATTTATCTGAAGTGACTAATGGGCGAGCGCATTCCTGGCTCCACCATCATCTGGTTCTCGTAATGTCAGTCATGATTAGCTCTAACAAACATACAACAGCCTTTTGGGCTGCTTTGCAAGGCGGCCGTGTGGAGGTGGAGGTGGCATTTGTTCTCAATCACGCGGGATTTTGAGGACTGGCTGCTTTGCATCATGCAGGGTGAGCAGCACCGCTGTGCTCTCAGGGCCAGCAATGCTGCGCAGTGCAATGCAGCGCGGTGTGATGTGGTGCAATGCAGTGCAGTGCCATGCAGTGCAATGTGATGTGATGCCATACAGTGCGGTGCAGTGTGGTGAAATGGTGCAGTGCAGTGCAGTGCGATGCTGTGCAGTGCAATGCAGAATGGTGTGATGTGGTGCAATGCAATGCAGCGTGGTGTGATGTGGTGCAACACAAAGCAGGGTGCTGTGATGCTGTGCAATGTGGTGCCATGCAGTGAAGTGTGATGTGATGCCATGCAGTGTGGCATGATGTGGTGCCATGCAGTGCAATGCAGTGCGATGATATGGTGCAACACAATGCAATGCAGTGCAGGGTGATGCTGTGCAATGTGGTGTAGCATGGCATGATGAGGTGCAGTGCAATACAGTGTGGTGTGATGCAGTGCAATGTGCTGCAGCGTGGTGTGATGCTGTGCAATGCAATGCAGGGTGCTCTGATGCTGTGCAATGCAGTGCCATGCAGTACAGTGTGATGTGATGCTGTGTGGTGTGGTTTGAGGCAGTGCAATGTGCTGCCGCATGGTGTGATGCTGTGCAATGAAGTGCCACACAGTGCAGTGTAGTGTGATGCTGTGCAGTGTGGTGCAGTGTGAAATGAAG